>JBBMHQ010085407.1:0-11203 GCA_037834295.1 Postelsia palmaeformis | reverse complement strand
AGTCTCTGCTCCACGAACGCTGCACTCCCTACATCATTTCGCACACAGGATGGTGTGAGTTTGATCGACCCGCGGGTGCAAGCACCTCAGATAGCAAGCACTTACGTTCACCTGTGTACGCTTTCTGTTGCTGCTTCTGGTCCATTGGCGCAGGTTTGCCACGTGTTGCTCCTAGCAGGTTTATGGAACGCGCCAGTTATGAAGGATAGAGGGGCGGCGACACTTATCAGTACTCATGCAAAGGATGAATAACACTGCTATAGTTCCGCCGCAAGGAGGGTTTCGTCGCGTCGTTCCACGTGCACGACGTGACTATGTAACATAGTCACGCCTTGTCGATCCTAAACTACGAGTTTGCAGCGAATCAGCGTTATTTTGTTGAGGGGGGGTGGGGAGAATGTTGGTGCATCGTTTCGAAGCCCTGGAGGGGTCTCCGAAATACAGGCATTTTGCATTTATACTGCGAAGCAGCGTTACTTGAGGTGCGCCTCGTCGCTGATAGATGGTGCTAATGTCATCATGTTAGTAGTGTTCACCAGGTATTATGTGCGCCAGCGGCTGTGGCAAACTTAATCATGTAATCATTCCAGTGGACAAGCCTGTTTGGGATTATGCCGTGAACGGAATGCTCAGCTTCCAGTCCGCATGGCACACCGCAACACTGCCTTTATTTTGTACCAGGTATATGCTTTCCATCCCATCTATTGCCTTTATCTTTGGCTCCTCCAGCTCCCTCCTTTTTGTAGTATTGCGAATAGCACGGTTGCACAACGGCCACTCGTCCGCCTTTCCGCTACTTACGGTGCATTTCTTCAGTTTCACCACGAAAAGAGATCAGCATTTTCTTTCCTTTTTCAACTCGCGTCGAATTGTGCATACATGCGCTACAGTAAGCGCTTTCTGCAAGCCGAGTTTAGCGCAAGAGAAAGGCCCAATGCGTGAGTCTCGAACTTGCGAGAACGACCTTACTGACGGAAGAACTCTAGTTACAACGTAGAAGCACTAGACCACCGGCGACGAGCAACCAATACCTGGTGTACGACAGTGGTACACACGTCATGCTCGGTTCATATCAACAGAATGACACAATATTTGCCCTCCCCTATCCCACACCACTCCCCCGCCTCCTCAACCCGCCCCCGACCCCCACCGCTGTCATCCCCCGACCACAATCCGAAAATGAGGTTTCTATTTATACCAGGTAGACGTTTACGATATTTCCGGATATTTTTTTAGACGACGTATATACGCATTGGTGCTGATTGCTGTGCTCTATTTTGTCGATTTTCTGCTGGTAACCGGCTCTATTTATTATTTTTGGGCGGCTGGTGCTTTCATGTGATTTTCTTCGGCCTAGACGTGTCCCGTATAGCTCCAAAAAAAAGTTTTGTGTCGGACGGAGCCACCTAGAGCACGACGAAAGGAGGACAACAATGGCCTGAATCAACTGCGCTGTGGAGAATGGTTGTATTCAAAGTTACCCCGGGGAAAACACGTGAACACAAAAAGACTTACACCCCACCTCGGGCCCATTTTCGAGACCCAGACAAGGGGGTGTACTCGATACGAGAGATGCACTCGATCTCATGCATGGCCGTAGTCTTATGACCATAGATCCTCGCATCTCTGCAATGCCGGGACGGAGCATGTCAGGCTTTCACCGACTAGGCAGACATTGCTTGCACCAAGCGTAAAGCGCCCTGAGATGTCCGGCGAGTCGCACGACGGGTGAGCTACATCCTACTAAAAACCGCTTGTGAGGGGGGGCATACGAAAACGTGCTCCCCTCCGCTGAGAGCTACTGCACTGTAGATCCATGGTGCTAGCGCCTACCTGATAAGTACAAGCAGGTCAGGTACGGGTACGGGACACAGTACACCCATAAAAAACACACGCGTGTTTCACCAGGCATGTATGTACTGTATCTCTCGGACATCGGACAGATCATGATCTAGAATTTTTCACCACTCACTACTACCATATACAGTAAAACTACTACTTCTACTGTGGATCATCTGGTTCGCCCTTGTTACATAAACAAAGGTTGTGCGGGATCTGCGTATGATATTGCAGTACAGATCCAATCTGCTTGAAGAAGCATGCGCTCGTAGATCATGCGGATCATACGGGTCCCGCCCGGCAACATGAGCTAAATAATACCAAGTACTAATAAAAGTTCGGAAATTTACCTTCCTTAGATCTTCAGCATTGATTCCTCATGAGCAATATGGGAATCGATAATCTGTCCGAGGTGTCATCGGACAGATCAAATAATCCTATTTACATCATCTAGATCTCTCCCACAAAACTCCCTGATGCTCTCGCGCAGGGTGGGGTCTGCATGATACGGCTCCTGCACTCTTGCGCAACTTATCATCATAACGGCAAACTGGTAAGCACAAGAGGAGGATCTACGTGGCGATTTACACCCAAAAATAAGCCCTGTAAACAAACGCCACATGAACATTTATGAAAACTGTATTGAAATTCAAATTCCTCGGAGTATTTTTTTTTAGAAACACCAGTCGCCAGTCGCCAGTCGCCGACCACCGACATATAGCCACTCGACACACTCTCCTA
This sequence comes from Postelsia palmaeformis, assembly GCA_037834295.1. Lineage (NCBI taxonomy): Eukaryota > Phaeophyceae > Laminariales > Laminariaceae > Postelsia > Postelsia palmaeformis. Next base: position 8,623 of record JBBMHQ010085407.1, on the reverse strand, counting down.
CTCTTGCAACCTAAGACATGGGGGATAGAGACGAAGATGCCAACGTCATCCCCATCAGAGGTTTCTCCGTCCTTTTCCCTAAGGTGCGCGTTTGCAGAGTGCCGACGACTCACTTTTCAAGTTTTCGGTTTACCAAACGGCGACATTCTGCAAGAGCATGCAGTACCCAGTACCCACAAAGCACCTCAGACAGCACGCGTCCGTTCGCAGCGCTATACGAGTACAGCTTAGCAGTGTAGCACTCGAACGCTCACCTACCGTACTGGTATGCTACATCACAGACCGCATCGCCACGTAATGGTGACCCGACTCAAAGCTGAAGTACTCTGTCGTTCTCTTGGATTGTGTTGATGGGATCAGCAACGCGCCGTGACATGACAACAGGAGTGAGGACTCCGCTTCACGTGATACCTGCTACCAGTACGTGGTACCTGGTGCAGCAGTAGTCCGCAACAAGTAGCCAGAGGTGACGTGAGTCGTGAAATACTACTATACGCGCACGTAACACGTAACACTGTCGCTGCTATGAACAATAGTAGCACACAGAGGTGCCTTATACCTTCTTCACGTACTCCATCCACACTGCTACTGCTGCTATACTGCTGTATAGGGGCGAGAACAAAGTCCCTGTGGGCTGTGCAAGACGTTTTCACCTCGTACGACGGACGGTACGCCGTACGTGACCACAACGAGTACTCTGTGCGTCCTTTGAAATAAAATATGATATCATCCGACGAATTGGACCTGATCGCTTAATCGTGGAGAGCTTGCTGGCCCTGCTGGCCTTGCCCGGTCCCTGTGACTGGCGGTGTCTCTCGACAGTTCCAGTCAGATCGGTAGAGCCTGCAGTACAGCAGTGCGCCATGCGCCATACATCATGTTGACCGCTCTTCTTCGTGCCCGCGAAACCTGCCACGTTCTTACGTTCTTGACGGAACAGGGAAGGAAACCCTTCGCGCCCCAGCTCGCGCTTATGTCCAAGATGTTGACGGGGGTGCAAAAGGGCGAGAACTGCCTCCTCGAGTCCCCAACAGGTACCGGTAAAACCCTCGCATTGCTCTGCGCAGCCCTAGCCTGGCAGAGGCAGCAGAAAGACCTCGCGACGGCGGTGGAGAGCGACTGCGAAAGCGAAGCAGAAAACCTACCCGTCACCTCTGGGCGGGGTGGAGAGGAGGAGCCCACACGACCTTTCAAGGATTTTCGGTACGTGGACCCTGAAACGCCCAAGACTAAGGCCCCGGTCGAGCTTGCCTACGAGGACAGCGTAGGGCCCCCAAAGGCAGGGGGGAGGTCGGGGGCCGACGGTAAGCTTGCGTATCTTGGTAGCCACGGCGACGATGACGACGACGATGACTTCGAGAGCCCCAAGAAGAAGCGGCAAAAGAAGCCCAAGATTCGTGCCCAAGAAGTGGAAGAAGGAATCCACAGCTTTGATATGAATGAGAAGGTCGGCGTCGCTACCGGTAGCGCTAGCTCGCCCGTGGCATCTGAGACACCTCTTGTTAATAGGAGCTACAGCGGTGGCCACACTGCAGCAGAAACCTCGCCGGACATGAACGCTGACTGTGGTGCACACGCGGGGGGTAAGTCAGCAACGAGCAGGAAACCTCTGGCTGAGGTGGCAACACCGAAAGCGGAAGCGACGGGCCAGCGAGGAAAGACCAAAAAGACGAAGAAGCGCGTGCCTCGGGTGTTCTTCTGCTCGCGCACGCACTCGCAGCTGAACCAGGTGGTGGCAGAGTTGCGAACTTGCCGGGGGGCGTTTGAGAGCACCTCGGCGGTGGGTGTTGGTGAAGACGGGAAGCCATTCAGCATGGCCCTGCTCGCGTCTCGCAAGAGCACCTGCATCAACAAAAAAGGTGGGCTTGCAATCTGCAACGATGGCACGCGCCTTGATTGCGCCTTCCCATTGCTGTTTCACTACTGTCGTAGATTCATCGGTTGATTGTTGATTCCAGATTTTATGTGCTTGTACTCGCTCAGCTTTGGTCGAAAACAACCGAACTAGAACGGGATTCAAGGCTGTTGGTGTACTATTATAGATATTTGGCGGCTGTTTTGATTGCCCGTGAGTAGTTTGGCGAGTTTGCGCATAACTGGTGCGGCACAACCGATATGGCAGACCTGAACCTACGATTCGCAGCTGAGTGATTGCTCGCACGTGTGACTTCCCCACCATCGTCTTCTCCGCAGCCTGCAACGACCCGAGGGGTATCGACGACGCGTGCAAGCGCCTGCTCAAGGTCAAGGCGTGTTCTTATCACAGGTAAGTGTTCACATCGCCCGCCGCTGATCCCACCTCGTAACAAGGGATAGAGGCGTTCTACGATAGAACTTCACCCTATTTTTTCTCAGGCTCTTAAGTCCCCCCACGGTATAACGCGGAATCCAACGGGGACAGGCATAGAAACTCAACCGATGCTTGGGATGTGTGGGGCGCGCACCTTCAATAACTACAGACATCCTCATGATATGTGGCACTACCTCCTTCAACTGCCGCCCGGTAGGGATGCCGTGGTGGCTCAGAGCGTTCAGCTCCCAACCGCGCCTCGATACTAAAAAACTCTCAAGGGTGCGGAAGACAAAAGATTCCTTGATAGTTACCTTTCAATGAGACGCGTGCTGTCCGCGAGGAATGAACTAACTTGTGTTGCCTTCCTTTTTGTGCTCGTCTCTCGTGAGCGCCTGGGAGATGCTGAGAGGTTTACGAGCTGCGAGCCACTCATTTTTCTGCTACCGTTGCCACCACCACGTACTTTCCTGCTTATCATATGTCGAAACGTTGTCTGTGTTCGTTCTGGACGGTGGTCCGTTGCCTCTTTCTCCACCTTATCCTTGGCCGTGGTACTACTGCGCTGTAGACGCTCGAAGTGGGGCACGACCAAGATGCCTCCGGTGTGGGACGTGGAGGAAGCCGTACAACTGGGCACGAAGAATCAGACTTGTCCGTACTACAATGCGCGAGACTTGTTGACCACCGCCGATCTGGTCCTGTGGTAAGAGTAAAAAAACATGCTCGGAAGGGGCGGGTGAGGCTTAGAGTTGGCCATGTCACCGGTATGTTCGCCTGTTAGTATTTGGTAAAACATTATTATCGATAGCCTGTCAGACTAAGTAGCCAGCGCTGGCTAAGAATTCTCGCACGTTCTCCCTTATAACCAATGGGCAATGCCAACACCAGCCGCTATGAATGCATTTATTGGATGTTCCCACCAGCGCGATATATATCGGCATCGGTCAACCCCCCTGATCGAATACTTACTGCACTCGTTGTTCCCCGTCTGCACATGTCGCTTGACGCCTGACTTGTGCTTTTGAGCAGTCCTTACAACTACCTGGTGAGTGGCGCGCATACAGCCAACTCGGAATGAGGGTGGGATAGTGGAGAGTAGATAGTGTACTACTGTTCGGCCATACAGCGTTTGTGAGGGGGGTTAATTTTGCTACGTGCTTGCTGCATGGGCGCGCAAAAACCATCGCCCGCCGTCGCATTGTTCGAGCACGAGAGCGTGAGTTAGTTCCTAGCCGGAGGACGTTTGAAGGCCAACCGGTTTCGAACAAGTTCACGCGGGTGTGTCGTGTCCATCACAAAATTCAGCTACGAACGGTGCGGCGGATTCATCCTGGGCATACTGCGACCCGCCTGACCTTTACCACGCTTTTGTTTGCTTGGTTCTCGTTTGCGCAGGTTGACCCTGGAGTGCGGGAAATGATGGGCATCAACTTCAAAGATGCGGTGGTGATATTTGACGAGGTCAGTGGTGTCGAGCTGCCTCCTAATACTCAATACCCCCGCTCCCTTCCTCCCTCCCCTCCTTAATTGATTCCTTTCTCCTTTGTCCCTCTTGCGCCGTTCGGTAGGACGAGGCTGTTCTTGAGTTGTCGTTGCTGTTTTGTTCTGCATAAATTATCTACCATTCCCGTCGAAAGCTATTATTAAAAGCATGCCAGCTACATACGTATATCTTCATTTCGTTTGCTTGTCGAAAGATATAGCGAGTAATCGGTTAATACGTATAAACCAGGCGAATAGTAGCGGTGGATATCGAACAATTATCAACTTCGATATACATATTAAGCTGGTATACGATATCGATAGACGAAACATGTATTTGATACGATTTTGATGGTCGACATGTCGAAGCAGTTATTTCAGTATCAGTACAACACATACGAGGATGCCAGGGGATGGAGACCAGAACACGTTCTATAGGATATACCATATCTATTCGACATGATATTCATTACTACATAGTAAATATGCTTGCCACACTTATCGGGAGTCGTCTTGCCTCCATGATCGGTTTCACGATACCCAGGCGCACAACCTGGAAGACTCGGCCAGAGAAGCCGCTAGCGCGAAGATATCGTTACGTGCGCTAGCAAGCACGGCCGGCGAGTTGGATCGTCTCGGGGCTAATTGTGAGCGGGTACTCTTTCTTCACAATAAATTTTATTCGTGTCTTGGGCTCGTGTGTGTATGTGTGTGCTGTCAACTGTGAGCTGTGTCTGTACGCAATCATTTGTTTGTGTTGTGTGCGTATGTGAGTGAGTTATTTTACTCGTAATCGTCTTTCCCGGTATGCCGTTGCTTCTGCCCTGTACGTTGTGTGAGCACCATATCGTCCTATGTGGTGCTGTGCACCCAGCAGGCACAAGCAGCCCAGCTAGTAGACAAGTTTACCCGTGCCTAAAGCCAAAGAAGGATATTGCCGTCTTGCTCGGCTCGACCCACCGACCATCAGCTATCAGCTACAGTACATACATAGCGGGGGTATTGTGTCCTCTTCCACCTTCCGTGGTTGTGCTCGCGATAGCTCCCACGCCGCGAGGCAAAGCCAAGCCATGGGTGGCACCGTTTCGTGATTGAAAAACGCGAACACTGGTGTGGATAATAGGCGTACGATACGTGTCTACTGCCTCGTGCATGCCCTTTCTGAACCGAAAGGTGCTTGGCGCACGAGCGAGTGGAGATATCGGTACGTACGTTCTTGTACCAGCACTGAACATCGCGGAAGGCGGAGAAAGAATCGCCCGAGTCGCCCGCCACAGGCGTGTTATCATACGTTAAATGAGTGTACCCGATATGGTGGAGAACCAACCCAATGCCGCCGACCACCTCACCCCCCCCCCCCCCATGCAGCTCCATCGTTAGGATTGTCGTACGAGATGTTGAGGGACATGATTGTCGGCGTCCAAGCCTTCCTGGAGGAAACGGACGGCCGTCTCAATCTCGGTGGCTACGAGAAGGTGACAGTGGGAACCCCACCTTAGTTAGCTGTTATTTCACCGGTCCGCCGAAGGACTAAACAAAACACAATGCGTACGTAACAGAAATCAAGAGAAAAAAATAGTGTTTTGGTTCGCACTTTCATGCTGTCTGAAGCAGCTTGAAGTCGGCCACGTTTGTCGATTGTAACTACAAAAGGTACCGCGCTCGATCGCTGCGCTCTCGCCCACCGTGCCCCCCCACCCTCGACCCACACAGTCGGTGATTCGTGGGTCTGACCGAAGCCCTGGCGCTCTGATATATTCTTTGTTCTCAGGCGCACAAGGTATTCAAGGGAGCGGAAGCTCTGGGGTTGATGCAGTCGAGGGCAGGGGTGACGCCGGAGTCGCTCGTGGATCTCAAGGAGGCCCTCGCCCTTGTTTTGAGCGAGGGCGCACACGCTGACCCCCTTCCCGGAGACGAGCAGGTGCGCCTGGACTTTTGACCTACTGTGCGTACAGTAAACAAAATCTCACTGACGGGACTCCTCAAGATAGGAGGTACCACCCTGTCTCGAAACGTAAGGACCGTTTGTGCATTAGAATTTCATCCAAACGTTCCTTGTTGTTGAGGAGAGAGTGGCGCCAAATAACTTTGGACCCGATGTGTATTTTCTGGTATACCTGGTGCTGTACTGTATTTCGTATGGGTTAGACTCCTATACAGCGCATCATATGGTGTGTTGGGCTTACCTTGCAGTTTATTCGGTCATCCTCGGACACGGTTTGACAGAGCCTCGGCCGACCTCATAACCCAGATAGAGCCTTGACGGTTGAGCGAAGCCAAACGCAACGCACAAGATGGATGATAAGCGCAGATCTCCTTGAGGGCCACTGGCCCGTTTTGGCTTCATGATAGCTTCGGCAGTAGACCTGGACCATGCTAATACACCCCCGTAAAAGCTATTTTTATCTATCCGGCTTTTGGGCGGCGAAGACGGGGCGGTGTCTTGTATACGAAATTATGGCACCCGTGTCGTATGCAAGGAATTACCACACCGGTTGCGTATGTAGTCGTACCTTGCGGATGTGATGAGGTTTCTGTTTGCCCAGCCGCGGTTGTAACCCTACTCCGCGTCATGGTTATCGACGTCCCTGCTTCCCTGTTGGAACATAACTCCCCGGCCGCCTGCCCGCCCTCCCCCTTGATAGGGTGAGTTCGAAGCCTCCGCCAACCGATACGGCGCAGACGTTCTCAGCAGTGGGGCAGTGCACGTGACCGCTTCGCTCGTCAAGGTGCTAGGGTTCCTCCTGACTGAGAGCATGGAAAACGTGCAGCATTACAAGATGGTGGTGCTGAGAGAAAAAGGCCCGTGGCAGCCGGCCTCCACCAGAGGAAGGAGAGGGAGGCGTCGTGATAGCGGGGGCAGGGGCGGTGACTGCGGAGGGGGGGAGTCGATCGGGGTAATGGAGACATACCTTTGTTTTTGGTGCCAGAGCGCGGGGGTGTGTTTCTCTGAAATCGACAGGCAGGTGCACTCCATCATCCTCACGTCCGGTGAGAAAGTTAAGGGGTCTCCAGGAGAGAAGAGCAGTCCGGGGTGCAGGGGTCGGGAGGGGGCGGAGGTAGGTGGAATTATAATTGTTGATTCTAGGACGTGCAGTTGCAATATTGTAGCAAGGGGTCCGATTAGGACGAACACGCTTGCCCAAGGTGCGCAAAGATGCTACAAGCTACCGCGGTTTCACCCCTTGACTGACCGCCCCCCTGCATTCAGTCTCGTGTATTAAAGCCAAAATAGGCCTTGACTCGTCCAAAAATACCGGCCTTCTGTATAGCATATTTGCAGGAAAGCAACAATCACCGAACACGTGTGCGATCATGGCAATGCTTGCCGAAGGTGTGCTCGTAAATGTAAAGGAGATGGCGCAGATACTTGTTGTTCAAGGCGATGTGCGCATTGGGGTGTCGCCGGAACCCCAAACGCTTGCGGGAGCACTCAACTGATGTGTGTCCGCCGTTGGATATCCCTGTCGCGGTTATAGCGTCCTATGCTGGGAGGTTTTCCTTTCCACCTGTTTAGTATGTGTAGAATGTCAAATGTGTAACCATGCTTGAGAATACCGCCAATCCGCAACTTCTTGGAAAATTCTCTGGGGCCATCAACCGCCGCGGTGGGACGAGGACAAGCTACGCAATGTAACATAACAAGCTATTCCTGAGCTCGTATTGTATATGTGTGCTCGCGTGCCCCTTCGTGTGGTACGGGTGACAGGAACCTTGAGCCCTTTGGATTCCTTTGCGGGCGAGCTGGGCATCGACTTTCCGCACAGGCTGGAGGCCCCACACGTAATCAGCGTCGCCAAGCAGTGCCTCGTGACTTCGGTGGGGTTCTTCGACGGCGTGAGCCTGGACGCCAGGCAAGATGATAAACACAAGCCGGGCATGACTGAGTTCCGTAGTCGTCCCACGGTCGGAAGCAGAGTTTTTTATTGTGGAATCTGAGGCATGGTAGCGCGATTTCACTGCTGTAGCTGTCGTCAAGGTGCTGGAGATTGCCTCTGTGAGGTAACGCTTGCACAGGCAGCCTAAGACGTGCGAGTTATACTCGCTCCAAGGTCCAAGTGATACCCTTCACCGAGTGCTTCATTTTCCAACCTCTAGCATTTGTCTTTGACTCCGTGTTGCATAGCCTCCAAGCTCTCCGGTGGTACGGCGCTGGGCGCTAGGGTAGGGGCTACATGGTTAAGCACCGATCACTCAAAACCAAAGCGCATCACTCAAGGAGGCCCCTCGATTTGCTTAAATCGCTTCTATTTGGGGTTTTGTTTGAGACGCGCGAGTGTCTCGCACGGCTCTGGCCTGCCCACCCCCCCTCCCCTCTGATGCGTCGCAGGTACAGCAACCAGCACGACCTGAAATACCAGGATGCTCTGGGCAACGCCCTCCTGCAGTACACCCGTGTCGTGCCCGGAGGGATGCTGGCTTTCTTCCCCAGCTACGGGTTGATGAACAAGATGCACGAGCGGTGGGAGGTAGGCTATTTGTGGAGAGGTAGGATGCATGCTGCGGAAGGGATACACCTACGTTATCCAATGCTCCTCACTAGAGGAGCTCTACACCTGTGTTGCACTGCCCATAAAAGACAACGGAAGCACGTCTGCCGCCATTTTTTTCCGAGGACATTTCTTTTTTCTGCTCTAGTTCTGAACGTTTGTATCAAGCCAATATTTGGCAGACCGGATATGAGCTCCTCGCTGCACTCCCGTGAGTGCGCCAAAGCGACAGCACTTTTCGTGCCTTCCTTCGGGGCGGACCTCGTCGCTGAAGTTTGAAAATGTGGTTGCTGGCGCTTGAATTTCGGTTTCTTGTGCTGTAGCCAATTTTTTTTTTTTGCTGCAGAACGAGAGAGAG
>JBBMHQ010085396.1:0-11205 GCA_037834295.1 Postelsia palmaeformis | reverse complement strand
TAGTAGGAGTAGTAGTAGTAGTAGTAGTAGTAGTGGTAGTAGTAGTAGTAGTCGTAGTGGTAGTAGTAGTAGTAGTAGTAGTAGCAGTCGTAAATAAGTAAACATAGTAGTTGTGGAATCAGGGTGTCACCTGCTCTCGTGGCGTGAAGGGGCAGATGCCCGGGGGGGCGTCCGTGTGAAGGTTGCACTTGCGCAGGAGTTCCGGTGGAAACGCCTGCCGAAGCGGGCGCGGGGGGAGGGGGGAGGGGGCAACGCGGGCTGGGAATATATTTCAAGTTCAAAAATAGGTCAGAGTATATTCCGGGTGAAAAAATCCGGGAGAAAAGTTCACCGTACGGCGGCTTCCCCTCGACTACAGCTGACGCGAGGTATGGGTCTGACGGAGGCGAGACCCTTCTACCTAGAGCGCGCGCCCCGTCTGAGGATTTTCCGTCGCGGCGGGAAGCTACCGTAAATTAACACGGCCGCACAGTGCCTGTCTCCGTATGAACCCCCTCCCCTCCCCCCCCGAACATCGGGACATCGCGCCGTTCTCTCAGAAGCGAAAAGGGGGTCAGACGGGATTCCCTCGCCGAGCGCGAAAGGCAAGGCGCCACCGGTAGAAAAAAACCGGAGGGCATCCCCCAACACAAAATGTAGGGAAAAAAAACGTCGCTCAAAATCATGCTCAAGATCTTTTCCGCGAAATACTAAAAAATCGCACACCCGACATACACAAAGGAAAACAACACGTGTATGTATATACCTGCACTCGATCGGGCTCCAGCCCGTCCATGTCCTTGATCACTACCCGCGGGTGCTCCTGGGACTTGAACCTGCTCGTGCCCCCTCCCTGGGCGGTGCGCGATATCAACGGTCGGGCGGCGGCTTTCCCCTGTTGAAAATACGCGAAACGGGCAAAAGGCGAATAATTTGGTTACGGGAGATAATGACTCGGATCAAAGCCCGACGTCTTCATACGGAGGCCGGGGAGCTTGTACAGTTACACCTTGCCTTATAAACTCACAAAAAAAAACAACGGCAAATAACAGGGTATGGCCCCTTTTGACTTGGATGCCTACCAGCTAAACCACAATACACAAGCCAAAGGAGCCCTTGCCAAAACCCCAAAAAATACCGATTTCCTACGCATGTACACCAGGTATAGCAGCCTCTTTGTTCGCACTTCCTCTCCTTTACTGGCTTCATTTCGAGGAGAACAACTTATTGCGGGCAGTACTTCTGGTTGGGTAGAGAGACTGGCACCCGCACTTTCGCTGGCTACGTTTCGGTCGAAGCGCCTTGCAGAGCCATCCCATGGTAGGGGTGCACCAGAAACTCCTGAGCCCCTCACATTAGGAGCTCAATATCTCACTCGGTACAATACTTGAAATAAATTAGTTCGCCGTCTCCCGACCGGCACTTTGTATACGTAGTTAGTCTTGAAACGAATATACGAGTCAAATTTCATCCTACCTGCTGGTTCCTCACCTAGGGAACTCAATCGGTCAGGAACTTTTGGCCCAAAAAGTCCAACCCCTAACTTGGGGTGAGTCTGGTCCTAACGTTTCATCACCGGCTGCGGTCCGATTGGAACGCTACTTGGGTGGTTACGCGTCGCGGTCGAGACGCTACCTCGCTAGTTACGGTTCGATCGAAAAGCTACTACTGTAACTGGTTACGGTTCCGTAGAAGCGCAAGTTGTTTCCTGGCGAGAGTTACCCTGTGTGGCACTGATGTCCACCTACACCAACCTTGCCGCCGGCTGCCCCCTTCGACTCCAATCCTTCCAGCCAGAGCCGAAAGGCCTGGCCTGGCAAAACTAAGGCGTGGAGTCGGCGCGCTCGGTCCGTGATGGACGCTTGCGGCTGCCGCACCCGTTCCGCCTTCGCCTCCGGCTCCGGCTCCGACTGGGCCTGGGAGACCTGCCGAGTACAGCCACGTTTCGATGGGTTTCTCTCGGCATGACGCTATTTAATACCAGGTATACGCTGGGCGTTGGGCAAGATGAGCATATCAATGTGAAGTGCAGCAGCTGGTGCCGCTGCTGCTTGTGCTGCTGGTGCGATGGTCCGTGCTATCGTTGCTGCTACGCTTGCGGCTGTCTTCTTCTCGCGCAATGCTGTCAACATTCATCTGCCCACCCGCCTTTATAACTTGCTTTAACTGCAGTAAACATAGAGGCACCTTGCGAGGGAAAAATGGATCGAAGAAAAATCAGTGGGCGGATGAACACTAAATCATAAGTTTCAATGAGCAGCAATACAAGGTTCCCCTTAGGGACTCCTTCGGGATTGTGGCTTGACTTGAAATCCCGAGGGTGTCACAAGCTGAAAGGAGATCACACAGCAGGTGTCCGTTCCTCATATACAGCTACTAATAAGTACTCGCACGTAGCCACAGGGCAAGCACGAATATACAAAACCTGAAGAAAGCTGAAAAAAAAAACATGACCGTAGCCAGCGGGCAAGCAACTGGGCAAGCAACATACGATCAGCCGAAACGCGTTGATAGTTACAGTTAGTAGTTTCATCTGGGAAAAAAACGTGATGAGCGCCCAAATGTTGGAGGTGTCCACCTTAGGAGTAGCAACAGTGCCCCCGTCTCGGAAGGGGTGCGTGGTCAACGGTCAAATGACGAAGACAAGCAATCAATAAGTGCGCACTCCCCCTATGGCCACAGACGGCAAAACAGGAAGGGGATAAGATTAGCAAAAAGTTTCGACCAGGTATGTATTACATGGAAACAACGCAACGAGCGCCCACATGTTGGAGGTCTCTCTACTAGCAGTAGCAACGGCGCTCCGTCTCAGGAGGGTCGTGAAGACGAGCATCAAATGAGTACGCCCCCCCCCGCCCCCAGGGGTATCGATTGCCCCGCCCACCCCTCCGCCCCCTATATGGTTTGAAACACCGACCAGGACACCTGAAAAAACCATGGTGCTATCATTTTCATTATTTATTATTTCAATCTTGTACTTAAATGAATACACATGAAGTGAGTTGGTTACGTAAGAGCAGCATGTGATGACAATGGTGCCAGGAGGAGTGCGAGCGAGGCGAACAGAGGCACGTCAAGGCGTCTGCAGGGTTTCACGCTGGGGGTCGGTGCCTCGAGCGCCGGTGCACATACCTGGTGGTATGCCGCACCGCGCCAAGTAAAAAAGGGGACAAACAACAGAAGAAGTCGGCAGGGAGCCCGGAAGAGGGCTGTTTCGCCGACCAGGCCGTAAACAGAAGGTGCTCGTACATATGTTTTTCTTCCCGTGGTGCATCACACCGGGTGATCAGATAACACACCCCCTCGGACGAACTTCCGGGCTGATTTTCTCGGCAAAAGGGAAAACGGCAAAACGCGGTGCGACATACACACGTCCAAGGAACGACGTCGACGAGGCCTTTCCAAAGCCATCTCTTTTCATCGTGGGTACCCCTCCCCTTGCTGTGGAGAACATTGGCTCAGAAATTCAGCCCAGGGGTTTGTGGTATCCTGCGTTGCATGGGTAGCGATCCCGTTCGCGCTCTTCCGACAAACGAGGAGAGAGAAAGAGTGGTGAGTTTTCCTTTCATGCCTTTAGAAAGCGCTGAGAAAAAGGTGGCCGAAATGCGGTTCATAATCTCACCATTCGGTGAATGCGGTCTCGTCGACGGCTGTACTTAGGGTTAACCGTCGCCGCCGCCGTCACCGCAGCAGCCGCAGCCTCTTCGGTCGTTCCGTCTTCTCCAGCCACTGCTGCTGCTGCTGCTGCTGCTGCTGCTGCTGCTGTGGCCACGACGCACACCGTCACTTCCGCGCCCAAGAATCCTCTGGTCTTCAAGCCTAGCCGCTTGGCCCTGGTCGCCAGGTCGTCGCAGCCTTCCACCCTCGGGTCGATGTAGAAAGTGTCCTGAGAGGCCCGGAACCCGGATAAATAACGGGACGGAGCAAAGCACGGACAAGGTTCTCTTTGTTTGGAGACGACAAACAAACACAGAGAAGTCGTCGTTCCCCCGTGCGCTCTCACGTAAAAGCTCTCGTACACTGAACTACTCGGTGCCGGTACCGTATCCTACTACATATGGCCGGAAAAATAACCTACTGGTTGACTTCATCTCAGAATTTAACGGGGGGTTGTATTCTCGATCAGACAGAGTGGTACGATTCAGTCTGAATTAACCACTAATGTGCGATACGTGTGTGCTGATCGTGCTGACAGTTAAGCTCGTACTGTTGTAGCAGTTGCGGGCACCCCCGGGTCAAAACTTCCCGCACGAGGAGAGCATTCGGCGCTCGTCGTACATAGGGCGTTAGCATTCGGAGGGGGGCGGGGGGGGGGACGTTAAGAAGGGGGCTTTCTTTCGTCAGCGGTGGTTTTGTGGTTTTGACATGCGTCAACAACCACGACGGAGCAAGTCGAGTCAAGATTGAACACACAGCGAAACCGGCAGTATGCATGAATATCGTCGGATATACACGTCCGATACGATTCCATAAGGGTGTTGATGCGCCGTTTGTGCCGCAAGACCATGGACAACCGATCCAAACGAATGTTAATATTTACTGCTGTTGTAGTACCCATCTCGTGTGGTACAAAAATAATGCTGGCCAGGCCTCTCTTTATGTAGAAAATCTAGATGGCAAAGATAGGTAAACAGGTCCATCGCGAACGCGCGCCTGTCTCGTCAAAGCACGATGAGGATTCATAATAATATCAAAATGTGCCGGATTTCGTTGCTCGCTGGTGGCTGGTGGGAGAGGTGGGGGGGAGTCACGGGGGTTGACGTGCGTAGCCCCAAAGTTCCTTGTAAACTTCTAACAAACAGGGACACACTGCGCGTATCAAACGAGTGTACTGGCTGTCCAGTTCCGTAGCGAGTACCTTGACCTTGAGATCCAAGATCCAAGATCATATAACTGGTACAGGATACTCACCAGCACCATGTATCCCACGTACTTGTACAAGATATCAGGGTGCGTGCTGAGAAGTACCTCTGGTCGTACCGTAGCAGTTTATTGAAGCACTCGAAGTATGTAGGTCTAAATCGTCCATAACATCGACGTCGACATTGACCTGTGCGCGCTTGCTTCGGGGACGAATGGCACCAGCAGTTGTGATCGCTGTACGACGAGTACACAGCAGTACACAGCAGTTAGTGCTGTTTGTTGTAGTCTCGAGCCTGTGATACTTGCTGGTGTGCGGACTTTGTTCATTGGTACCGCCCTGTATCGTACGAGTTCTTGCGACCTACAGCAGTTTACGGGTACCGGTACCTGATATGATACGTACAGCAGTAGTATTACAAGAAGAATGATACCTGGTACAGGCCGTAGTTTGGACCTGGGACTCGTTCATGTTTTCCCTAATACTCCGACCTTGACAAGTGGTCGTGGTGTGCTGTTGGCGTTGGCTAGGCGGCTTGTGCTCCAGGCTCAAAGTTTGTCTCGTTGGTCCTCTGCAATAAATAGTCGTCGTGCTGTGTTCGATGCGGTCGGTCTACGAACAGCAGTACAGAGAGGCAGTCAGTCCTTCACTGCAAGTTGCGCTCCGAGAGAATATCAGGCGAACCTAACCACAAACAGCGGGTGCACGGGCTTCGCAAGCATCCACAGAGGGAACAAGTTCGATATTTCCCGCAAGCCTCTGCTGTCTGCTTCCGTCATGAAGGTGGAGCAACTCCTCCACAATTGGGGTTCGTATACAGCAGCAGTGCTCGTCGAGCTCTACCACGAGTGCCCCGCGTACATACCTTCACGGAGCACTTCATGCCCTCAGCTCCTCCCATCTCGGAGAACGGTGGCCTCCTCAGCGACTTGTGGCACTGTCCTTCCTTCTCCTTCTCTTGTGTTTCCTTCGATATGCTGTGTGCTCTGCCTGGTTTATCACCTCGTTTTCGCGATGTATCTCACATCTCACGCCTCGCCCGCGCAAAATTTAATTTTTTGAATTCCACCGACTCAAGGAGGCGTTTTAAAAAACCGTTTCGAAAATCAGTTACCCGGTACCTGGTACTTTTTTCTTTTTTCTTATTTTTTCTTTCCGACTTCCGACTCGAGTTTCGAGGTTCGAGTGAAACCTTGTGGAACCGTGAAAACCGATAAGCCGACCCTCTCGCAGTTCGAAATCGTACGTACGTGCTGTACATACCTGGTTTTGATAATCGTTTCGATACCCTGTCCATCATGAGTCAAGACGGAAGCGAAAGGCGACGACCCCTCTCCAGAATGTCGTGTCACGTTCAGGTGGCTGCATCTCGATCCAGAGATCCAGGGCGTCGATCCGCTTCTTGCTTGCAAGGTGCCAAGCAGGGTGCTTCCGCCGGTGCACAGACAGTACGGCGAGGGTACCAGCATGCAGAACGCGCCAAATGTTACTCTCAACTGAGCGTTGCGGTGGTAAGAAGACACTCGCTCATACAAGCTCAAGGAGAATACCTGGTACCAGCAGTACGACTACCACTGCACACTGTTGCATGCTAAGTCATCGTTAGCGTGCAAGGTTTTGCTAGGTTAATCTTGCCGCTCTCGTCTCTTTGGTGCGTTTCCTCCTGCGAAGACACGCGGTTCCACTTAATGCCAGGTACCTTGTATATAACAACAGGTATACAGTATTAATAGTGGTGATTACCACTTCTAAAGCATTCCTCGATGGTAGGATTCCTGCTGTTGTATTGTTTTACGCTGCCGCCGATCACTCAATGTAAGCATTGGATTTGGAGGAGACCTCCTGCCCCAAGACTGGGGGCTCCGACCGGGATGCACGTCGCGCTGAATGCGCTCTCAGCGAGACGCCCATCCCTAGGATTGAAAAAATGTGCATAAAAGGACTACTACCATACGCGTGTAGGGTGGGTGGGAAGGTCTGTATTTTTCTCCCTGCACCTAATCCCTTGTTCTCGCTGCCACGAGTAGCTCGTCTCCACCGGAATGGGCGTACGACGATACAGATTTTGAGGGAAACAGTACTAAATTATGGAATCACCTTCTGTATCCAATCGGGGTTCTGGTGATTGTTCAACGATTTTTCTGTAGTATTATTTTACGCTGCCGTCGATCACTCAATGTAAGTATTGGATTTGGATGAGGCCTCCTGCCCCGGCCGGTTGTCCTACCCAGACTTCGTTGTGTTTCTTAGATTATAATTGTCCACCTCCCGGGCGCTGTGTTGCCTCCCCAAACTTCTTACGGTATATGCGTCAGGCGTACTTCGGCGCGCACGGCGAAAAATCTGACTCAAACGCCGCGGACAGTCGGAGGTCGCCCGCTGTGGCATAAGTGTGGTCCCGTTTCCTCTTGGATGCCGAGACCCGCGAACTCGTCGTTCGCCCGACACAATACTTCCTTATTCTCTCCGTCTTCCACCTCCCGATCTTCACATGATTACCGCCACAAAAAAACTCAGATGACGACGAGGAATGCAGCCATCGCTACACCTGGAACACGGTGGCGTATCAACTGAGTGGGTGTAACGTTTCCAGCCGCCCCATGGAACAGGTCATACTCTTTGAATGAAATTTTGTTGTAAATTGGACCGGGCGGTATCATCGCCCCGCGCTTTCCCGCCCGAACAACAGGAAAGAGAAAAATGCGCCACATACGTACGTAGGGAACAAAAAAACGGCTACAGCAGCAACAATCAACGGCTACTACAGCAGTACCGAAACGCTTCGAACCACCCCAGCTGTGACCGATATTCGTAGCTCAGAAAACTGGCGGGCGGTACGGCCTCCTGATATGAGCAGACGCGCTAGACCATTGTATGAATATGTTGTTCGCGTAGAAGCGCGTTGCTCGGCGTTTCTAACGTGGACCCCACACGCCAAACCAAGCCGATCGACAAAAATCACCACCGACGAGCGGGATACAATCGCCTGCCTTTCGACGATACGGACTGTCACGGGAGGCACACAATACATCCAAGACGGGGAGGAAGGCATGTGCGCACAAGCCACTACTCAACCAACTCAGCATATAAAAGAGTGTTTGTCTATCGGCATGCACCTACTTCCTGGTCTGCGCCTACTTCTATGCCTCCCCGAGACGCGCGGTGTCTGCATGTTTGCATGGCCACACGTGCATTTTTATTCGAAGGGTTAGCTTCTTCAACAGCCCCTTCCCCGCTGACAAAATATGCAACCCCCGGCATTTGAATTCCTCACGACGCCCGGTGCCGGGTCCTCGGGAACATTTGCATCCCAAAACTTGCGGAGTAACGCCGGTTGATCGTGTAAATCAAGTATCCACCACCCCCGTCTATCACGATACTCGGTGGGCCGACCAACTCCGACAGCCAGCACCGCTCTCTATCTCCTGACAACCTTCCCGTCTGGTGATACGTTCTCCCCAGTCTCCCCAGTTTGGGGAAGGCTCCAGACGCTTTGTCTAGCATCGGGGTCGGGCCTGAGCCGAGGCCTCCCTCCGTGGCCGTCCACAATAAAAAAAAAGGGAAATTATTGCCGTCCTTTCGGAACCACTGACCCCACAACCCCGCGTATTTCAATCGGCACAAAAGTATCGGCCGGACGGCATGACTAACCCCCGACCCACAAATGAATAATTTCACAGCTCGCCCCTGAGCAGCGACCGGGCAACATTCACAGGGTCTTCGCCTTTCGCTACCGTGGCCAAGACGAGACAGATCAGAGCGATCGCGAAAACGATCACCAGGATCCACAAGAGGCGCGTCACAAGGTAGGCCAGGACGGACGGCGTTCCGATGGAGTCCACGGTGTACGCCATGCGCCACACGCCGCCGTGGAATGAGCCGAAAGAGAACAGCTGGAGGGGGTGCTTGAGGGGCAGGGAAGGGTTGGACGGAGTGGACGAGTCGGACACGTCGCGCAGCAGCAGCGCCCCCATCACCGCGTTCGACGTCTCCTGCTGGAACACCTCCATGGGCCGGAAGAAGGGCATGCCCTCGTACGCCATCGCGAACAGTCTGTTGGACACCACCGAGGCCGTCGCGGTCGAGGGAGCGATATTGCTTGACACGCGGCAACGGTTCTCCTGCCTCGCCACTACCGCCCGCCAGTGCTGCATCCGCTTGGCCAGCGCGTAATTGGGGCCCTGCTTGTTCACCAGCCCATCCACCAGGTAGTATTTCGTGCCATCGCCGGACACGACCGGCGGCTTCACGTTCGAAATCAGCGACATGCCGAGGTTGCACGTCGCCTTGCAAACAACGTTCACGAGCTCGAGAGAGTTGGACTGGCTCTCGGCCGCGGCATGCGCTGCGGGCGGGATGACGTGGACGTCCGTCGGGGTGCAAAGGTACGCCGGCTGCAACATAGAGAATGGGGGAGGGGCAGTAAAAGGCGGTGGGGGCGAGGGGGGTTCACAACTCACCAGCGCATTTGATTGGGCGAGGTGATTGGGCCGACAGGCCATCCATCGTAAAAAAACGGCACTATTACGGGGGACCATAGTAAATAGGACCAAATATTGTTGCTAAAAATAGCGAAATATGTAGGTTTTTGTATATACAGTGGGTCCTCTTCAATATGGTCCCCATTAATAGTCCCAAGTAGACCCCCAAAAAAATGTGCTGATGACAAGGGCAGCACTTGGGTAGCACCTATAATACCTAATTTTTCTGAGGTCTTTCGCCTGAGGGGCACCAACAATCGTTTGTGAGAAACAGTTCAGGCTAATCCCGGCACACAATCCCATGGGTTAGGTATCTAAGAAATTAATACCAAAATATACACGTCGGATCAAACGATAATATTCCACCCGGGGAAGAAAACATGTCATCCCCGCATCATGAATGGGTAGCTCCTCCGTCAGTGGCAAACGTTTGGGCGAAAAAGTGCAACCCCTGCCGTAGCGCGGGTGTGCTCGCAATTCCAAAGGAGTCACGCCAACTCGAGCCCAGCTTTAGATATCTATTTGCGCTATATCACACCTGTACGGCATTTGCACTCTTGTCCATGTTACCAAACCCAACTCAAGTTCATCGCGGACCCGTGCCATCGTCATTCCAGGCATAACAATTTCATGGTTGGCTCAACACTGCCGTCGCAGCGGCAGCAACCGAGCAAAAGAAAGCCGAGTGTTAAACCCCCACCGAACCAGACTATCATATCATACGTACTCTGCGGTTGTGTCGCATACAATAACATCACAGCGAGGGGTCTAGCAAAAGCTGAACACAGACGAAAAAAATCGTCAGCGAAGCTACGCACAAAGGCGAAGCGAAGTCACACACTTACCATCACGTCCGAGCGCGACTCGATGAGCCCCTCCACAATCGCGTCCATGGCGAGAGACAGGCGAACGTGCAGCTCTCCGTCCAGGTAGGCGTACGAGCCCACAACCAAGGGCTTCTTAGTGGCGACCGTCTTGAGCCTTTTCGGTAAAAATATAGCAGGAACGGTACCGAGGTGAGATGGCCGTTAAAAAACGATAAGGCGAGCGAGATAAAATCGGGATAAAGCAGCACAACGCACAGCGCTTACTGGCAAAGGAAACTATGAACTTAGAGCGTAAACACGTAAGGATCAGAAGGGCTGCCGTTGAACTGTTGTCCCATTTGAGATAAAAGGGCGAGGAGATAGTGCCGATTCGAGGCAAGGTGGTGATATTCAACCCCCACTAAGACAATGTCACCTACACCACAAGAAGCTGCACAACCAGCTCTGTGGGGGAAAGCGAAAGTGTCCCACCAACAAGTAATAACTAGCGCCGTCGACAGAAACGGTCAAAATTCTAGGAACGACGCCATCTTGTCGCACTAGCGTCGCGAAACACACTGAAAATAAACGTGCACGTGTCGATGGCTCGAAATGGTCACCTGAGGGAGGCGGGGAAGGAGATATTTTCGATCAGGAAACAAAAGCAAATACGCAGCCACTACCTACGCATACACGGCAGCAGACTCATCAGCGTTCGTGTCTTTTGCACACGCACGCAGTCTTTCGAACCAACACACCAGGTACGCAGCGAACCAAGACGATAGGCCACAGTCTTGCCATGGCAGGGACGCCCTTCCCCCGACAACGAATGAGCCAACGAAGAGAACGACGAACGAACCAACAAAGATAGCCCTCAAGAAAAAACCGACAGCAGTAACTACGAGGACACGATTACTCCCTCTGTCCCGTTCTAGGCCCCGAGTGTCTATCTCCCCCCGCTCTCGTCCGTGTCCCTCACTCACCAGTTCAGAATCTCTGGCGTGTGGGCCAAGAGGTTGGACCCCGCGGCCGCGCACAGCGCCTCCCGGCTCGGCAGGGATGCCTGTGGTTGCTTGAG
>JBBMHQ010085385.1:0-11205 GCA_037834295.1 Postelsia palmaeformis | reverse complement strand
ACCCCTCTACCACCCAGGTGCTGGGGCAAAGCCAAAACACCGCCGTTGGAGATGGAGGCTACGCTCATGGCAGCCCGCGGGAGAGGCGTGCCAGACGGTTCCAAGGACCCTGTGGTGGAGGGGTTGGAAAAAACGCCCAACAACGTGAGCTCACGTGTGCGCCAGGCAGATGAACAGGGGTCGCCCGTCACTGACACGGAGTTGGTCGATTTGTTGGCGAACCTGAACATCATCTCGGGAGACTGCGCCGATGAGGCCGCCATCGAAGAGGCTCAGGTTTGGGCGACAGTGGAGGACCAGGAGGACGTCGTCGAACCTATGCGGTTGGATGCGGTGGACGAGATGACGGAGCAGTTGGAAGGCACTGGCGTGGGAGGCGTGAACTCCACTTAATACGAGAAGGAGGACGGCGACAATGAGATGACGGGGTGCGGGGGCACCGTGCCACCGCTTTACGCTGAAATTTCCTCGAGCTTTGGCCTCCTGAAGAGCGCAGTGGAGGAGGAGGGCGGCAATGACAACGCCGCCTCCCACCTGCAGAAGACCAGGAGGGCGTTCGTCGAAGCGCATGCGTCCAAGCCAGTGTGGCAGGCGGACATAGGTGCTTTTTTCTAGGCCCAAGGAAGGGACGGGGGGTAGCGCAGCAGAGTTGTGTTGCATGGTTCCGGTGTGGTGGTGTTGCTGATCTTGCTACAGTACAGTAGTGCTGCATTGTTCTGGATTGGTGCGCCTACAGCAGCAAGGTGTAGGCAGTAAGCGGCGCTGAGATTAGTCTCAGCACGGCACTAGAGTCACTTGTTCTCAATCGCGTTGAAGCTGCGATAATAGTATAATGTTTCCAACAGGTCTTCAATCTTATCAGGTACCTGGTGCCTGGTATGCATCTGCGCTCTCGTCACCCACGGTGGAGCCCATTTCCGTCCCTGTTGGTTGTCACCCGCAGCACTCCTTCGTCGTGCAGCGCTCTGTTAGGCTAAACGCTACTACACTGTAGGGTACAACACACTAAAACAAGGGTATTTCCCTCATTGAGGCGGTAACCGCCTTACTGAGGCAATCCCACACCCTCAGTGAAGCCGTAACCGCCTTATTCACGAGTGAAGCGGCTGCCCGCAATGAGGCCGTCATAGTGCTCTGGCACACCACCGCTTTATTGAGGGACCTCCACTGTATACTGATGGAATCCAGCATACTGCAGGAATCCAGAATACTAAGTAAATCCAGTATACTGACGGAATCCGGTATAGTAACGAAATCCAGTATACTGACGAAATCCATACTGACGAAATCCAGTACAATGAGGAAACCCAGCATATTGACGAAATCCGGTATACTGACGAAATCCGGTAAACTGACGAAATCCAGTATACTGACGAAATCCAGTACAATGAGGAACTCCAGGATACTGAGGAAACCCGGCGCACTGAGGGGGTCCAGCATACTGAGGGAATCCAGCATACTGAAGGGATCCAGTATACCGGAGGGGTCCAGTATACTGGTTCTTGATTTCTACAGCCTTGTTACCCCTCTAGGCGGAATATAAAGACCGGATAGACATTGGTATGAAGGACTAGCCGGTCCTTGTGTTGATGGCCAAAGCGGTCATTTTTAGGAGCAACTTCGAGGTTCCCATTTTGACGTCGCCGAAAACAGCACAGGACCCCTTTCGAAACGGCTGAAGAAAAAGTATTACGCCACACCTCTGACAGGTTAGACAGATCATGATCTATCTACCTGCAGTAAACCATCTAGTTTTTTCACCCGACGTTGTGGGAGGTTGTGCAGGATCTGCCGTGTAGGGCAGATCATAATTGGGAAACATGTGCTACGATACAGACCATGCAGATCACACGGGTCCCACCCGGTGGCACGAGCTATTAGGGGGGGGCGTAGTAAATAGAACCTACCAGTATGGTATACGAGGACAAAACAAACTATACATTTACCTACTTCTACTATTACGGGGGTCCATAGTTAATAGGACCTACGGTGCACACAAAAACCTATATATTTCGCATTTCTTGCTAAAAATATTTGGTCCTGTTTACTATGGTCCCCCGAAATAGCAATATTTGGTCCTATTCATTATGGTCACCCGTAACAGATCATTCACACAATATCGGGACTAGACTAGACATATATCTGCCTTGAAAGGTCTACACGGTAGATCATGAACTGTGGGAATGATCTGTAGATGGTCTGTAGGATTATGTCCGATGTCTGCACTTACCTGGAAACAAAGAGGCGTATTTCGACCGATCTTCTTTTTCCCATCACCTGATTTCCAACGGGAGGAAACGACCGCCTTGTGATTTGTCATATCTAGCGCGCGGCCAACGACTGGATATGTAACTGCCATCAACCATCTACCGACGCATACGTACAAACAAGAAAAAGAAGAAGAAGAAGAAAAAACGAAGCTGTGAAATCGAAAAAATACTCAAAACTCCTACTGTGTTCGCACATTTGGTGTGACAACTAGATCGCGCGTTCTATTATGGGTGTGTGTAGGTGCTTAGAGCTGCTTACAACTTATGATAGTTGACAATTACAGGCATCCTGGAGCGCGCGTTCCTAGCGACAGCTATACATCGCATACGGAACACGTAGGATAACCCCCATCTGGAGGTGGCCACACCGGGAAAATAGATGAACTCATTGACGCTGTCATCCAGACGCGAAAAAGTCCGTCCCACTTTTTTTAATAGCGGTTCTTATAACGGAGGACTATAGTAAATAGGACCAAATATTGTCAGAAAAAATAGCCGAATATATAGGGCCCCGTGTGTACCGTAGGTCCTATTTACTATGGCCACCCCGTAAAAGTGAGTCCCATCTGTGCCAAGGCGATCTCGCCGGCACTACAAGAGGGACAGGAACACAGCTGCTGTTTTATCTGGCCTTACGTTACCTTGCCGCACCGCCACCGTTACCTTGATTCCTCCTTCTCTCTTCACCTTCCCGCTGCTGCTGCTACTGCTGTGGTGGGCCTTCTTTTTCACTTCCCCGCTGCTGCCTGCTCAATGATGTAGAACGGCGGTCAAGAGTCGGCCGGCGCCGTCACAACAAGGGGTCGTTCAAGAACCAAGCTCTAAACATGGAAGCACACCCCATCATAATACTGGACCCATGTCTATCTCAAGAATCGGATACGTTCTACGCATACACGTGTGATGTGTGTATGCCATGGCCCCACACAGGACAAGTGTGAGCCGGATGGCAGCATCTGTTGCTGGCCCATCGGATATGATAAATATCCATAACTACAACCAATAACCAGTGGAGTTCGTCATGGAAGGACTACATACAGTAGGATGCTTAGACGGGATAAGAGCGTGAGTGTCGTATGAGTACATACATTATCGAAAGCCCTCAACGGATTTATAATATACCAGGTATATTTTTTCTCTGTCTCATATATATATAACGGGGGGGCATAGTAAATAGGACAAAATAGTGTTAGTAAAAACAGCGATAAATAGAGTTTTTGTGTGTACCGTAGGTCCTGTCAAATGTGCCCCCCCGTAGAAGTAGATCTCTAGGATACCGAAACAGGACGGACACTGGGTAGGCTGCTGAAGTTGGGTAGAGAGAACGGTTTTAATCTGAAGACAACTCACACAGATTTAGACCTTAGCAAGTACGTAGCTTGAGGTCCAGCGCCTCCATGCGATATTCGCGGGCCTGGCCGGATATTCGCTTTAGAGCTCCCTCGTTTGTCCACTATTGATAATACATTTCTGCCATGCAAACACTAGTAGCTCTTTTCGAAATAATCAAAGAACTTTTCGTATCGTATTTACTCGCCCAGTTGCTCCCAGGCACTACAGCAGCTATTTCGGGCTCTCGCTGCATCCGACATGGAAGCACACCCCATCATAATACTGGACCCATGTCCATCTCAAGAATCAGATACGTTCTACGCATATACGTGTGATGTGTGTATGTCATGGCCCCACACAGGAAAAAAGTGAACCGGGTGGCAGCATCTTTTGTCGGACCATCGGATACGATCGTTATCCATAACTACAATGAAAGCCGTGGATTTCGTCATGGACGGACTAGGACGTCAATACAGTGTATGGGCATAGATGTCGTACGAGAATGAGTGCATACAGTGTTCCTAGTGTTTTTTTCTGTCTCACAGCCTGTGACCACATGATTAGTACTCGGAGTATATATCTAGGACAAGGAAACAGGACGGACACTGGGTGTGCTGATGAAGTTGATTAGAAAGAACGTTTACAATGTGAAGACAACTCACACAGATTTAGACCTTACCAAGTACGTAGTCTGAGGTCCGGCACAACCATGAAGTATTCGCGGGCTTAGCCGGCTGCTCGCTTCAGAGCTTCCCTTCTGTTTCTGTTGATAGCTTTGGCAGTATACACGAGTAGCTTTTTTCAAAAACAATCAAGTAAGTTTTCATACCGCGCCACTTGCTCGGCTGCTGTCAGGTACTACTTACAGTAGCTCTTTCGTGACCTGGCTGTATCCGACATGGAACCACACCCATCACAGTGCTGTACCCATACAACTACCCATCTCACTACTCAGACATGTTATACGTGTATGCGTGTATCTATACGCGTGATGCGTGTATGTCATGGTCCCACACAGGAAAAAAGTGAGCCGTATGGCAGCATCTGTTGCTGAACCATCGGGTATGATTGTTATCCATAACTACGAAACAAAAAACGTGGATTTCGTCATGGAAGTCTGAGGATGTGGATACGGTGTATGGGCATGAATGCCGTACGAGAATGAGTGCATACATTTTTCCTTGTGTTTTATCTGTCTCACAGCCTGTGACCATATAATTAGTACTTTGTATATATCTAAGATGAGGAATCAGCACGGACACTAGGTGTACTGTATGAAGCCGGGTAGAAAGAACGGTCTAATGAGAAGACAACGCTCACAGATTTAGACATTACCAAGTACGTAGTCTGAGGTCCGGCACAACTATGGGTTATTCACGGGCTTGGCCGGCTGCTCGTTTCAGCGCTTCCCTCTTTCTCTACAAATGGTTTTCGGTCATGTATATACCAGTAGCTCTTTTCAAATCAATCAAGGACTTTACAAATCGCGTTACTCCCTCGGCCCTAGTGCAGCTGCATCCAACACGGAAGCATACGCATCAAAATACTGAACCCATACCCATCTAATCAATCGCATGCTGTATGTTTCACGTGTACACGTGTGACGCGTGTATGCCATGGTTTCCCGGAGCTAAACTGTGAGCCGGATGGCAGCATCTATTGCTGGCCCATCGGATATGATTGTTATCCATAACTACAACTATAGACTCATAGACTTCGTTATGGAAGTATTGTGGATACGACATGAGGGCAGGGTGCTGTATGAGTACAGATATCATTGAAAAGCCTCGAGGGATTTAGAATGGTATTTTCTCTGTCTCACAGCCTGTGGCCCTGATATTAGCACCAGATATCTCTCTAGGATAACTAACCAGGACGAACACTGGTTGTACTGATGAAGTTGGGTAGAAAGAAAGTTTCAATGTGAAGATAATAACGCTCACAGATTTAGATGTTACCAAAAGCACATACTGCTGTACTCTGAGGTCCGGCACAACTATGAGTTACTCGTGAGCGTGGCCGGCTATTCACTTCAGAGCTCCCCTTCTTTCTCCATTCTCGAGTAGCTCGTTTCGAAACACAATCCAGAAGCTTTTCATATCGCGTGACTTGCTCGGCTGTCACCAGGCACTATCAATGGCTCTTCAGGGCTCTGGTTACACCCGCCCAATGATGGCAAGTGTCATACCAGGTGTCATAATTTACCAGGGCATTCAATAGGGTCCGGATTCACGAGGATTTTGCTTCGGGCGTAATGCGAAAAGTATCTATTTGTTTGGTTTTATTTCATTCCCATCTGATTGGTCGAAAAAGTGGACCACCAAGCAGTGCATTTCTCGAGTGAAACTCGAAAACATCAAATTCGGCGAGACGAAGCCTTTGGGTATTTATTTTGCTCTTCTCGTTCAATTATGTTACCACTCTGACCGTGAACATAAAAAACCGTTTGACATCGGTCTTAGACTTCAAATGGGTGTTATATTTTCGGTCGGAGTGGTATTCTTTTTGGGGGAGTTTGTCGAACTCGACGAGGCATGTTTCATGAAACCGAAGCAAGCCACGCGAGCTTGAGCCGCGCCGCGCCGTCGACTGCTTCAGAGGTAGAGATGGGCACCTTTTCTAAAAGAAACGGTTTCAACCGGTTTTTGGAAACCCAGCAGGCTTGTTCGAGTAGTCGGTTTTTCGAAAAAAAAAACGCGGTTTTTCTTGCCGGTTTAAACCGGTTAACCGTCTACCGGATGAAACCAGGAAAAACCCGGATGAAACGGAGAAACCGGTTTAAACCGGCAGAACCGGAAAAAAATTAATTGATTTTCGACAGCCGTAAACCCATTACCACTATCAGTACCTCCACAGCAGCAGTTGCAGGACTAGTATCAATAATATTAATAGTCAAGCATGTTGATTACTGCAGATCCTGAACAGCCTTCCCTCTCGCACAACGGGCGGGTGGGGAACTCAACGGTAGATGAGAAGGATCGTAAGCAAGCTTTCAAGGAAGATATGTTCCCGATATTTTGTGTGCACGATCTACGATAGCTCAAGTTGCCTCCGGTAGGACTCGTATCATCTCTGCACCATCTATCGATGACCCCATGTTTCCTGGTTCCGGATATGCACTCTGCGGTCCCTGCACAGCTCCTCATTTGCAACGGAAGTTGAGGAACTAGGTAGATGAAGGATCTAGATATTTCAAGGCAGATAGATCATCTATTACCGATCTTGTCTATAGGATCTGTGTGACCTGTAGCTCATCTTGACGGGTGGGGCGTGTAGAGTCTGCACGATCTACTGATAGCGCATGTTTTACTGGGTTGGATCTGCCCTAGAAGGCAGATCCTGCACCTCACATCGAAAGGTGGAAACCTAGATCATCTATAGATAGGTCATGATATATCTGTAGATCATCTCTCCGACGTGTAAAGTTGTGTGGGCACCCTTCTCGTCCCGAAGAAAATCGACTCGGAAAAACGTCCCAGGGGTGTACATTCGGTAGGGTACCCTGATGCATGCCACGGGAGGGATAAGTGTGTATGTCCAATTTATGAGGCTGCTCACAAAAAGACCTCTCTACACCTCTCACCCACAACCCGAAACGGCTTCTCCCGGGGCAAGGCTACCTAACGACTACTACAGTAATACTAGAAGTAAAAGTACAGTAGCTCTGTAAGGGGGAGAGATAAAAGACAGAGAGTACCCTCAAATTACACTGGAAATAGAGTTAATTGTTAATTTTTCGAGTTCGGGCGGACGAAACCGAGAAACGATCGCGCAGTAACCCGAAGGGCTAGCTACAGTAGCTACCCCATGTTATGGCCGAGGGGCATGGACAAATAGTTCGCACCGCTTTTACGGGGGGCCATAGTAATCAGGACCAAATACTGTTTGTAAAAATAGCGGAATATACAGGTTTTTGCATGAACCGTAATCCTATTTAAATATAGTCCCCCGCACCGCTTTTAATACCTGGTAGTAAATAAGAGCTACGGTACACACAAAAACCTGTATAATTGCCTATTTTTACCTTTTGACACGTTCTGCGGTGGCGGTAGCGCATTTCCGCTATGAAATAGTACGTTTTCTGAATCACGAGGTTCCTTAACCTGTACTCGTCGGAATGCCAACTTTGTTTCGAAAAATGACATTTTTGTATACTCGAGCCGTGGGACTCTTCGTCGGGATGGAGTTGATTTTTGTTGAAGCCAGTTTTCGGGTGAGGCATGGCGCTCCTTGACGTCAAGTGAGGAGCCTCAGAAGAAATTAAGGTGAACCCTCTATATCGTAGAAAAGGCCTCATTTGGTCCTATTTACGATGGTCCCCCGTGATAGCAAATCCTAGAGGGCTTGGTGAAGCGTGCTGCGGCATGGATGTGGATCGTTAAGAGGCAGCCGTACCAGTCCGTCTTTAGTGTCGGTAGAGTGGTGGTGCCGCCTGTCAGGTGCAGTACCTGGGAAGCGGACTTGGCACACATGAGGTTCAGCCAGCGAGGCGGTGTGCGTGGGAGTAGTACCGGTACTGTTGGCTTACCACCCGTGTGATACGGTAGTGCTATCTTATCACCCGTGTGGTATGGTAGTGTTACCTAATCACCTGTGCGATACTGTAGTGTCATTTTATCGCCCGTGTGATACGGTAGTGTTATCTTACCACCCGTGTGATACGGTAGTATTATCTTATCACCCGTGTGATACGGTAGTGTTATTTCATCGCCCGTGTGATACGGTACTGTTTTATTACCACCCGTGTGATACAGTAGTGCTATTTTGTCACCCGCGTGATAGGGTATTGATATCATATCACCCGTGTGATACGGTAGTGTTGTGTTATCACCTGTGTGATACTGTAGTGTCATTTTATCGTCCGTGTGATACGGTAGTGTTATCTTATCACCCGTGTGATACGGTAGTGCTATCTTATCTAGTGTTATCCTGTCACCCGTGTGATGCGGAAATTAAGAGAGGTTTTTTCGGCCTGTACCACACCTCTGTCTGTCAAGTGGGCACCCGCTACCGCTGTAAGGGGATGAGAGATCAAGATCAGAATATCAGGCCGCAAAGAAAAAAATGTTTTGTTTTGTTTTTTGCTCTCGGAGAACCCCAGCTGATTGACACTGGTGACTGTCATTATTTTTGAAGTAGAGTTGTACCGGACAAAGAAGGCCCCTCTGTCCGCTGCTGACTGCCTCTTTCTTTCTATGTAAGTAATTCGTATTTGTTTGCTCGTGTAGGCGATTTTTTTCTCATTCACTTCTACTGAAGTAATTGAACCGCTGTGCACACCTCTTGGCAGCAAACTTATTGCGTCACTATATTTTTTTACCGACAAAGAAACGCCATCTGTGCTCTCGACCGCTACATACCAAACTTGGTATATACAAGGACATCACGAGATAATCACAAAAAACACTAAGAAATAAAAATCAACTCGAAACTCATTCTCTACATATTGCGTCTGTCCCTCGCGCGAAGTAGAAGATTCAACGGAGGAAATCTGAGGTTTGTGGAGAGGTATTGAATCGTTGGCCTGCGTGAACAGAGGGGATGGGCAGGAGGTTCACAGAGTTGATGATGGGTTGCAGCTGGTTGAGAATTAGGAAAGACAGAGGCTGGGAAGGTTTGATACACTACAGTGAGAAATAAGACCATCGACCGAGCTACGACCCCCCCAACCACTGCGTGGGGTGGTTCATACGATTGGAACAAGCGCTTGTTCTGCTCATGAATCTGAATAAAAAAAATCGCTCCGCTGACCTCCCACCCAGCGCCAGACCCCTGGCCGCCCACGCCCATGAGTATAGCCTCGTGCTATTGCGGGGTGGCCATAGTAAATAGGACCTACGGTACACACAAAAACCTATATATACCTATTTTTACTAACAACATTTGGTCCTATTTACTAAGTTGCCCTGTAGTATATGGCCTCTTCCTTTCTATATCAACCCTTCTCAGCCTCTGTCTCCCCAGTTTAAACGACTGCACCCGTCGTCAACTGCTTGTATGGCCCTTTTGCCCTGCCCACCCCTTCTTTTCAGGCATTCCAATGCCAACGATTCAATACTCTCTCCACGTAACCCCAGGTGTCTTCCGTCCAATCTTCCACCTACACATTGTCAGATGGCCAGTAGACTATTAATTACAGCTGTCGGTATCATTTTCACTACCGGGTGCGAAAAAACGATTTTTTTGACATATCGAACAGACCATGTACCGATCGTCCGACAGATTATCTCCAGATCATCTGACAGATTATTACCACGCCACGATCTACATATTTTAAGGCGAACATATCACCTATTCCCGACCTTGTCTATATGATCTATCATGTCATAGCTCATGTTGCCGGACGGGACCTGTATGATCTGCACCATCTATTGATAGCGCATGTTTCACTGGGTTGGATCTACCCTAGAAGGCAGATCCTGCACAACACATTATCTATCTGAGATTAGGATCTTATCTGTAGATGACTTACACGATGATCTATCTCCAGATCGTGCTGTGCCTTGTTTGACCTACGATACCGCGGACATAACGTCCCGAAAGCCGCATTATGCTTGTTCGGTATCATGTCAGTAGAGCATGCTGGAGGTATATACGTAGAGGAGGCACGAACATGAAATCCCCCGAGAATGATTTCCGCTCAGTTCCGATTTCAGATATTTCAACAACAACCGCACCGCTTCAAAAAGTGGAATATTGGACGGAGGATATCTGGGGTTTGTGGAGAGGTGTTGGATCGTTGAAACGAGGGGATGAGCAAAAGGATCATAAAGTTGACGACGGGTTCAGTTGGTTGGTTGAACTGGGAAGACAGGCAGGAAATGGTTGAGATAGAAAGGAAGAATACAGTATAGTCCGGAGCTCTACTCGTGGGTGTGGAGGCCGGCGAGGTAAAACCTCTCCTCTTTCCAACTTGTTGTTCGCAAGCGCAATCAACAGAACAGTATACTTCGAAGTACGCGTTGACCGCGCTCTAAAAACTTCGCTGGGCTACCTTCTACTGTACAACTCGCTTTGCCGATGGAAACTGGTCATTCTGAAAAAGCCGTGCCTTGCTGTTTCTATGGGGGTCGTTGAATCGGGGGAAAACTTCCAACTCCGGCGTGATTTAAAATTTGCTGGAAAAAAGGAATATTCGAAAGACCTTCAAGTGGAAAGTGGTTGTATAGCGAGCTCCGAGTTCCCTCGCGCAGTGAGATCATGTCAGGGTTAATATTGCGCTTATGAAGGATTTGTTTTGCGTTGATTTCGAACGGCAGCTCATCGCGAACATAGCCAGCCGTAAAAACGAAAAAAAACGAAATGGCGATTGTTTGTATTGACGCCAAGACCTTGGGAAAAAAAGCTCGATTAGTCGCTACAACACGAGCACCAGATTCAGGGGCGTCCATTTCATAGGATGTGTATGTCGTGCCTGTCGTATTCAGTATGATGACATGGCATTGCATTGCCCACTGCTGTGCTTACTGCATACGTGGCAACGTAGTATCTCTCTGGCGTAGTTTTGTGACCACAGAACTTGCGTATCTTATAGGATTGAAGAATCGGCACGGACACTGGTTGTGCTGGATGTCGACGGGGAAAAATAACGGCTTAATGTGAA
>JBBMHQ010085374.1:7864-11205 GCA_037834295.1 Postelsia palmaeformis | reverse complement strand
GAGGAAATCCTTGGTTTTACCATCCGTTTGGTGGCTTTCCCCCCCCCCCCCCCCATTATATACAGATTGGGTTGGCGTCGGTTGGCAACGACACTGTAATACATGCCGCTCACTATAAGTGAGCTAGACAACCAGTGTACGGTTTTTTGGCGGTCGCCCACAGCTGGTCGTCGAGTAATAGTTAGATCATCATTTTTGCGACGTATAGAACCTTTACACTTTACTACGCACAAACAAGTGAAATGGTCGTATCCCGTACCTGGCAGTGTTCAAGGTGACGCACACAAGAGGCAGCTACATAGTACTCCCATTGCTGTCTCTGGAAGTGGCTACACCGGAAATTAAATTAAGTCACTCGAAGCTGTCATCTATAAGAAAGTCCGTCTCACAAGCGGTTCTTATTGAGATGCAGTTTACCCTTCATGCGACTCGCCAAACACCTCACGGCGCTTCGCGCTTGGTGCAAGCAATATATCTGCCTGGTCGGTGAAAACCCGACATGCTCCGTCCCGGCATTGTAAGGATGCGACAGTCTATGGTCGGAAGAATACGGCCAGGCATGCTACCAAGTGCCCCCCCCCCCCCGCCCCCGGCCCCTTCTCGTTTCCTGGCGACCCCTGAGGTGGAGCTTGTAGCGGGACAAGCATCGCCATACGATCTGAGTTTCAGCAAAGTGTATGTGAGGTGTTCTGCAACAGCATGGACACCACCGTCGGTGTCACAGAGTAGGTGTTTTCTATCCCACCGTGTGTACCACTCATCGTTGGTGTTGGTTGGCCTCCCACTGACGAAGATGATGGTGAGAGAAAGGAACAAAGAGAAATAGATAAAGAGCTAGAGAAGAGAGAGAGAGAGAGACAAAAGGCGAAAGAGCAAGAGCGAGAAAGAACACAAGAGAGACACAGAGAGCCCGTTGCCGCGGGAGTTTGTTTATCCTGCTGTACTTGAAGTACATACTTCAAGTGCTTTCTGTGACTCACGGTGTAGCTGTGTAGGCTTCACCGTATGGTCAGAACAGGTAGTCAAAATTTCGAATCGTGCGTGCACTTGCTACAATTGTTGTAGTATCGACGACTCTGTAGTTGTCCTGAAGGTGGCCCGGGGTAGGAGGGGGTGCTTGTATCCTGACTGAAAACGTGTCGTGTTCGGACATTTCCCCCAGTTTCGACCTCATGCTTTCGGAACCGTGGAAAGTTCACGCAGGCCCAAACTTCGCCACATACGTCAATTCCTTTTGGAGGTGGTGACTGCGGCGAGAAGCCTTAGCAGAATGATTCGGGATACTGTACCGTATTGTACGCTCTGTATTTCGACATAATTGATATCCATACTCGTACTGCCGTGCAGTCCACCTCTCCTCTCTTTGGGCGGGAAATGAATGATGTACAGCAGCGAGAGCCGAAGAGTGTCGGCAGCCATCAGGTGCGGGTTAGATAGGGCTGTGAGTTGGCTGGCAAGACAATTAGTCGCTGACTAGAGATTAGGTAGCCATGAGGTAGCTAGGTATTGCAGTTTGTTGCGTGCAATGCTACCGGTATACTTCGCGGAGATCTGCCTCTTTTTTTTATCTGACGGGGGTGTTTGTGGCCATGACGTCATTTTTTTCGTTGATAAAAACAAAGGCAGTTTACAGTAGTTGGCTTACGTTGCGCCACCCAAGGAGTATTAGTAGTAGCAGCAATAAAAGTAATCATTATAGCCGTGACCTCCAGTAAACTCGCAGCCCTGGCGTTAGAGCTGATGGGAAAATACACCCCTCCCTCCCTCCCTCCCCATGTTTGGGCGGGGAATCCTGATTTGATGTACAGGACTACAATCGAGTGCCGGTGCGCATCGGGAAGTTTCTAAGCTTCGCGCAGTATTAGATTGGCGAGAAGTATGCGCGGTGGGTATTTCAGGCCCCGGCAAATGGAAAACGATGCCGAGAGAGTATCAGAGCAGGACACCGACGGTGTGTGCGTCATTGGTATATAGCACGGGGGAAATAGATGGATGATACCATCGCTCAGAGAGGGAGCGTAGGATAGCAAGATGTGGATATTTTGGTAAAAAAACGATAGAAACCGACGAGCAGTGGGAATGACCGAACCCTGTGCGCGAAAAAAAATGAAGTGAGCATTTACCGGGGGGTGGGGAGGGGCTCCTACACGTGCCCACAGCTTGTCCAGAACGTCGTTGAATGTCAAATCTCCCGCGAGTTGAACTGGAAAAAGTATAAGCCAACAAAAGTAGATTAAACTCATGGCGGCTGCCTGGAAAAACGTTGATCCGACAAGGATACTTTTGGATACGTTCTAAAACCTCGCCTCCAAAGAATATACTGCAATACAAAGAAAACACCAGACAAACACTTCTGCACCCCCCCACCTTTGTCAGCCAAACGAGGCGGAGTCGGGGAAACATCAAACACGGAAGGTGTCGGCGCGTGCCCCAACCTGCATCAAGTTCAGTTTTGACGCGCTGCCAGAACGCCCACAGCCCATGCAGAGCACACACACCCTTTGATTTTTTTGGGGTATACCAATAGTAAATATTATTAGCGCTGACGGTACCGTGGCGCAGGACGATGCTGACGAGGAGGATGGCCATGATGATAGTGATGAGGATGACGATGGTGAGAACGACGATGATGATAATGATGATGATGATGATGATGAAGATGATGATGATGGTGAGAACGATGATGATGATGATGATGGTAATGATGATGATGATGGTGGCGGTCATGATGATGATGATGGTGATGATGATGATGATGGTGATGATGATGATGATGATGATGATGATGACGATGGTGATGATGCTGATGATAACGATGATAATATTGATGATGATGATGCTGATGGTGATGATGAGGATGAGGATGATGATGATGATGATGATGATAGTGATGATAGTGATGACGATGATAGTGATGGTGATCATCATCATCAGAATCATCAAAATAAGAATCAGAATCACAATAATGGTCCTCATCGTCATCATCATCGTTATCATCATTATCATCATCATCATTACTATCATTACAAACATCATTATCATCATGATCATCATCATTATCATCATCATCATCATTATCTTCATCATCATCCTTTCATAAATATCATTATCATCATAATCATAGATATCATCACCCTTATCATCACCATCATCATCATCATCATTGTCATCATTATCATCATCATCATCATAATCATCATCGGCATCATCATTATCATCATCATCATCACTATCATCATAATGATCATTATCATCATCATTTTATAATTTTCATCATTATCATCATTATCATTATCTATATTATCATCATCATCACCATAATTATCATCATCATTATCATC
>JBBMHQ010085363.1:0-11206 GCA_037834295.1 Postelsia palmaeformis | reverse complement strand
CCAAGACGTCGGTTTGGGAGAGGGGCTGGGGGTGGTTTGCTGAGAGCGTCGGCCTTCGCGTGCGTCGACATATCTCACGGCGTTTCTTTGTGCGCGTCGTATGTTGATACTGCTACCAAAAAGCGCAGTCAACAAAGACGCGAGTATGTATGCGTTTTTGAAGGAAAAACACAATTGGCCCCATCGAGGAGAAGCCCCCCGCTCCCATGCACGCACTCCATCCTACCAGGTATTTACTGCCGGGTGTAATATTAGTACCAGGTATGTCGCAACAGTCAATCACTACCGAGTGGCACTTGGCTTACGTAGCAATCCCTCTGCCTCAGGAACACGCTGAAGGAGCAAAAATGCAGAAATGAGAATACAAACCACAAAAAAACGGCCACCTGCCTGATCATCGCGTGCCCGAGACCGCGGGCCGCCAGCCGCCAACCCCACCTCGCCAACTCTTCACACAACGGCCTTGAAGTACTTATAATGCTGCTGTCACTGTTGCTGCTGCTGCTGCTGTTGTTCCCCTCGCGGCCAATACTAGCGCCGCGTGTCTCATACCGGTGGGCCGTTCCTTCGCCGTCATACTCCCGCACTGACCATGCGATTTCCAAAACAAAGCTGCTCCTACTAGGAGCATGGATCTGGGTCTGGCCTTTGCTCGACACGGATTGCAACCGGGTCTCCGATTCGGTCCCCGATTCGGCCCCCGATTCGGTCTCCGATTCGGTGTCCAATTCGGTATCAGGTTCTACCTCAGATTCGGTTTTGGAAAAAGCGAAATCTGCCGTTTTTGGCGCCGTATCCCCTTGTCCCCCCTCGCCAAAATTTGTCACCGCTCCGTCCGAGAATGACCCCGAAGAAGAGTCCTCCTCTCCCTCCCCCCGAAAGGAGTAACGGTCGTGGTTGCCGACGGTGGTAGTCTCGCCTGGAATGGTCACCGGTGGGGTCGGCCGCGAAGCCTCAGCGGAATATCCCTCGCCGTTCGCCGACGCAGTATTAGTTATGTGGGGCTGGCCGGCGGCGGTGGCGGTGGCCTCGGCGACAGCGGCGGCGGGGGGAGTAGGCGCAGATAGGGCGTTCTCGATGGCCCATAGAGCGGCCTGGTCGAGCTGCTCGGCGTCCATGAAGGGGAGCGTTACCCTCAGCAAAAACGATTCCCAGTTGGTGATCACCGTCCGAGCGGTCGGTGGCGCCCTTGCGCTTGGTCCTTGTTTTGATAACACCTTGTCTCCCGTGTCGTTGTCGTTGTCGGTGACGCTGTTGTCGTGGGAATTCAGATGTTGTTCATGCTGTTGATGCTGGTACTGCTGTTGTTGATTCTGCTGCTGCTGCTGCTGCTGCTGATGATGATCCTGTTGCTGCGATTGTCGATGCACGCTTTCTGCACCACGACGTCTATTAAGTGGAGACGAAGCACCATAAGCATCTTCCGGAGGCGAGTCTTGCGGTAGCCACAAGAGCTGCTGCTCCACCAGCAAAGAAAACCTCCCCGTCCCAAGCACGCAGTCGTAGGGCACAACGAGGCGTGCAGGCAGCAGCAGAGCGGGGGTCTCGCGTTGTCTGGCTCTGATGTTGTCGCTCGAGAGCAGGGCACGCGAAATACGCTCCCTCGCCAGCGAGGTCAAGTCGGCATCCGGACCAGTAACAACATAGAACCTTTTGCTGATACCCTTTGGCTCTGTCGCGAAGGGGGCTGACACAGTAGTGAGCTCTGCTGCACCCTGTTGTTGGCGACCGGCAGGCAACAGCTGTGTCTCTTCCGGCTGCTGCTGCTGCTGCTGCTGCTGTGCTCCTGGCGAGGTGCTGCCTTGAGAGGGTGAAGTAAAACGTTCAGAAAGTGCTCTCAAGAGAACCTCACGTCGAATCTCTGATGCTCCCGACGAGAGGCGCCGCCGGCCTCCGGAATCGGCATCGCTTAGCACGGCGGCAGTGCATCCGGTGCCGATACAGAGGACCACGCCCACGGCAGGCTTCAGCCCGCGGTGCGAGCTCATTTAAAATTTGAACCAAAACGTCGTTCACTCGCGGTTGTCGTGATGCGGCGCAACCTCCTCAGGAGTTTGATGTTTCCTTGTTGGCGTTCTCCATGAGGGGCAGGGATGCCGTCCATATGCGGTAAGATCGGGGGTTTGGATCCGGACTTGGATCTGTTTTGATCTTGGAGGCCGTGTTGGAGGCACCTGCAACGGAGGCACGGCGCGGGAAGCTGACGATTAAAGAGGTGTCGGCTGACTTGAGTAAGCAAGGTTGGAGCCATGTCATCCAGCGGCGGGTCGGCGGCCATCCGCGAAGCCATCGAGGAGAAGCGTGCAAAAATCAAGACGCCGGGGGAATCGCTCAAGACTCTCGAGAGAGATGCCAAACGCAAAAGGGCCTGGTACGCATACGCGAGCGGTTTGGGGTGGGGGAGAGCAGGTTATCCTTATGCGTGTGGTATTTGCGCATTGTGCGGTAGATTAACGGGTAGGATTACATCGCAAGACAGACGCGTCAGCCTCATAAAAACCCAAGACGAAATCAGCTTGTCGGCTATTTCTGTACTATGCAACGTCGCCACCTTACTCGTGAATACTCCTCTGTTCAAGTCGCGGGTACGAAACTACGAGCGGCACGTAGCACGCCAACTGTCGCATGTTCTCTACCGTACTTTCTGCCACCTCCACCGGATTGGCAAACCTTTTGGCACCCGCTATATAGTAGTAGCGTCCGTATATTACCAGGTACTTATTGTACAGTACCTCGAAAATGCCCCCTTTTGTGGCCAAACGAAACCGCAATATCTACAGTACGACTATTAGTTGTCCGTGCCTCGTACCATATATCAGCAGGGTACGCACATACCATGTGTCACATACCGTATACATTTACAGTTGTTTCCACTAAATACCTATGACGTGGGTGTTGATCCTATCGCTTACATACACAGGTGGAACGAAAAAATCCACATCGCGTGTCTCGACGAGGACGGAGAGCCGGTAACAAATTGCGCGTGGAAGGTGCCCAGGCATCACCTTACTCCCGTCTGGCTGGAGACAATGTGTCTCAAATGTCCCCTGCACGTCAAGGTGGGTTGCAGTGTTAGAGTCTGCGTACCTATTAATAGTATCTAGTATGTATGTACCGCGATTTACGTTGACGGTCACCCGAGTAAATTCAAATGCCGACTTACGTAAAAGTTCCAATACACACGCGTAACCCGATGTGCAATGTGATGGACTCTTACTATTAAACAGGTATCCCAAACCCATACGACGGGTTAAATTGTAACACCTACAGTACACAAAAAAAAGCCTTACAAAAGTATCGGGTAGTGGCTCAGTTGAGAACTCCTTCTGTTGTTGGGCCCAAAAGTACCCCCCCCCCCCCGCCGCACTGTAGAGGCATGGCTCACATACTGCGTCAATACCGGTGCAAACTTGTTGGCGCGTGCTTGCAGCACGTAATGACATGGAAGGCGACCTCGTTACATCGCGCCGTGCCCTCGCGCAGGCTGACTACCTGAAGGACCAAACAACCGGAGACATAGTGTGGCCGCCCGACGCTCAGTTGCAGTGTCGCACGCTGCCTTGGACCTACGCAGTCGTTGCCGTAGAGGAGAAAGAGGCAAGTACGGTACAGTAGTAGCTGTCCCTCTTTCAAGTTCCGATGTGCGCCAACCTACGATACCGGCACTATAGCTGCAGCCGGCACTACTCTACCACACTGGCTGATCCCATCTGTGTCAAGCGATTCCACAGACACGTATAGTGGGCAACCGACACTATATACTGTAGCGGGATCACTGCTAATGTAGTCGTATTAAAGCTGCTTGGGTTATGATTTAATGGCGTTGGTCCAATTGCGTGCCAGAGATGGCCGCACTACAAAGGATCGCACCGAGCGCAGCGAAGTAAATGGTCGTGTGCTGATTGAACGGCATTCGTCGAATCGCGTGTAAGAGATGTCCTACTAAAAAGGCTGCCCTGAGCACGGCAAGCATATGTTATATATAATCGCATGATGACTATCTGAGGCTGATTTGATTGCGTCTAGGAGATGCCCCATTGAAAACAACTTCCCCGTGCACGGCAGAGCGCATGTAAGGCTTGTGTTCAACCTTGAACGTCAATTATTTGTTTTGCATATCAGTATCAGTGTCAGTAGAAGTATAAGCAGTAGCAGTAGCAGAAACAGAAGCAGTAGCAGTAGCATTAGCAGTAGTAGTAGCAGTAGCGGTAGGCGTTATTCGGAGTCGTTTCTAGAACTTTCGGGTCTCGTGCTGAGCATCACGCGGTGGTGATGGTCATGGTGGTGGTGGCAGTGGTCTGCGGCTAAACTTATCCCTACCTCCCCGTGGATTGGAGGGCTCGTCTGGGGTAGGATCAGATCAAACTGGTGGTACTCCTTCGATTCTTGAGGAACTGTAGTTTGGCAGCGCGTCACGCCGATGATAACTTCACCGGATGAACTCTCCAGTCAGACGCGGGAAAGTGGGATCAGGGTCTCATCAACATCGTCAGCATGAGCACGTAGCACTACCTGATACCTGGTGTTTTTTGTAAGGGCACGGCCACGTTGGTTCGTGTGTAGTACCTGTAGGTGGCTGTAGCGGTTCTGTCGGGTGGCTTACTCTCGGTCGCGGATAAACATACTATTTTGCACCGCCAGGTGGTGGATATTTCTCGAGATCCTTTCTACTACGGCGACGTTCGCGTCATAATCTTCAACGTCCCACTCAAGACCAACAACGAACGGGCGGAGGTAAGGGCAAGGCCCTACAACACTACTATACCCATGTGTCCCGAGCAGGACCCACTTGCTGTACAATGAGAGGGTACTTGGTGCAGGCAGTACAGCACACGGCAGCCCACATGTAGGCAACGCTCTCGTATCTAGCATGGGTAGCGGTTATCGCTGTGCTCGTGATGCGTTGTGCGGCAGGTGTTGGGGTAGCACTGTTACGGCCATTTCGTTTGTCACTGGGACTGATGGAAACTCCTACCCAATATCGTTGCTGTCACAAAAAAACACACACATGTAGGCCTAGGCCATGGGGTTGAGTTTTTTTCTTAATGCCGTTAGTAGATGAAATAGAGAGCTCCTGGAAAGCGAGGGGCATTGGATAAACTGCAGGCGCACCCCTCCCGCAGCGTGCGTCTTGTAGTGTATCGTACCTGGTACCTGGCAAGATCTCGCGCTGGGGCAGGACATGGGGTTTAGGGGCCCCTCGTCTAGTATCGCCGAGATGGAGCTTCGATAACGGACTGCCTCTCTCCCTGTCAAGATCGTCTGCTCATTGACCGAATAATAGATAAACGTCCTCCATTGTCAGTAAAAAAATAGCTGAACTAGATCGAATCGGTTGAATTTTGTATCAGTAACTTGTTGTGCGCTCCGGGGATACTCCATGGCAGTCGGGAGGGGGGGAGTGGGTACTCATTTGCTGTTTGCCGTTGTCATCTGACCATTGACCGCGCATTCCTTTCGAGACGGAGCTCTCAGTCGAGAGGGGGGGGCGACTTTGCTTCACTAAAAAACTGAAGTACTACATACCGACTCGATTTGTTTTTCATTACCGGCACTTCATGTGCCAGGCCTCTATTGATAGTGGCCAGGATGCTGAAGTGCTCGGGTTAACTATCTTGCCTTGCTACGCCATGAATTCGTCAATTGTTCATACGAAACCTGCGCAACACATACATCGTCTTTTTATTGAATTATTCGTTCTTTGGTGGTGTTTTTGTCCCTTTGACTTGTCTTGTATAAGGTGTCGGCCGAAGATCTGACGGCGTGGCTGCTGTGCGGTTTACTGGAGGAGGACGACGAGGTTAAAGAGGTGCGGCCGTCCAGTGCAGTGTGTGGCCATCTAACCCAAAGCCCGGCTCCGTTTCCACCGGGCCCGCCAATTGTTCGCCTTACAAGGGTTGTTCTTACCACGAAGCTTCTCGGAATGGTTTATTACAGCGAAGATTTTATTGTTTTTTTTTCTTGCGGCACTCTTCCACTCCAGAGCAGTTGGAGTCTATTTCGTGACCACGCACTGGGTTTTTGGCGATTAGGCAAAGTAAAAACAACAAAAGAAATACCTCGTAAAGCAAGTGCCTACACCGGTACGTGAAAATATAATAATTTCAAGAGATTTTAATAGCTGGTGTTACTTCCTGCCATGTCCAGATACATATCTCCAGCTTAAACCGTGTGTTGCACCTATTAACACCTCCTGTAACTGTCTACCATGCGTGTGGTCTGCCAAGTTGACGAACGGAAGCTTGCGCCTTGGGACTCAACAAACCGACGCTGATATCAAGACTATCGAGCAAATAGACGGCTGTAACATATACCACCTGGGTGTAACTCGTTTTTCAATAATACCAACATAATAACACATTATTTACCTTCGGGCGAACCGTTTTATTGACAAAGTCGTGCTACAGCTAGCTGAAGCGATTTCTTCTGCTTACAGCACATAAAAAGATACCCCCCGACCCCGACCTAAATAATGCGTGCTGGTTTTGTACTTGTCGTGCTGTGGGTTATTTCCAATTTGATAGGCCAGAGAGATCCTCGTTATGCTCGAAGCGGAGGCCAAGACAGTGGAGCACAGCCTGTCGAGGGTGGGGTATATGAAGTTTACTCAGAAGGTAAGGTAAGGTAGGATAAGGTAAGGTAAGGCACGGTAAGGAGTGAGGCATGCCTTACTCCGGCTAGGAATCAACGCTGGTGGAGAATACTGCGCATCTCGGATAGATAATCGGGTTTCACTTGATGATCTCTAAAAGATCTTTTAGGGCACAGATAGACCCCTCTGCTATGTACTAGGCATGATCTAGCTCATGCTGCCGACTGGGAGCCGCGCAACCTGCTTGATCTACTTGAGGGCATGTTTCCTGGGTTGGGTCTGCACTTTAACAGATCTGCACAGCAAATCATAACGGCAGGCTGGGGTCTAGACGATATGGATCGTGATCTATCTGTAGATGATCTGTGTACGCTGATGAAAAGACGTACAAAAAAGTTTTTTTTTCGGAGTTTTTTTGTCAGACGGCGTGGGTCTCCGGCTTCAGAGACTCTGTGCGTAGCATCTCCGGCTCCACCTATTAAAAGCTCAAAAGCGGTAGAGAATATTCCATATTCTGCTTCAGGCGCCCGTAAAATCAGCAAATCTCAGTTTCGCTCCGAAGTAAGGCACTTTTCTTGCTCTGCGCCGCCAGTTCCGCGAGCACGGCCCCCAGCGCGGCATCGTTTGGCCGCGTGTAGAGTGTATTCTACGTTCCGATTTTTCTCTTTCCGAGTGACAGGGGGGGCTTGCGTACCCGGTACTCGTGCTGGTGCCAGGTTTTCAGCACTGAGCTTGTTTGCTGTGTCGCATGTGTGTTTTCGGGCTGCCATCCCGTCTGTCAAACACCTCACCTCACTCCGTCTGACGCCATGCTGCGGCAGGGGTACCCACCTACTGTAGGTATACATTTTCTGAGGCTCTCCACTTGATTATAGTGCAAGAGTTTCATACCTCACCTGAAGTAACCGGTATTAAGACTCCGAGAAAAAAGACTGCGTGACAATCCCGTGGCATAGTTTTGTCTTCTTCTTCTTTCACGGTGGGGCTGTCGGACTAAACATTGATTGTAAAAATAGGGAAATACAAGGCGCTTCGCTCCGCGGGCGGCCTACACCGCCCGCTACGCTCGCTCAGGAAGGAAGAACATCAAATTACCATGCCAAGCGGACAAAGGTCCATGATTGAATACAGATTTACCATGATCCATCGTGCAAAGTGCAAACTGGCGACTCGATAATGCCAAGAGTCCCGCCGCAAGGCTTCAGGATTCAGGAGAAAACAGCTCGGACGCCACATACGCTTCGCGCCGCGTGCGGTTGCCGGACGTACGTCGCCCTCTACGCTTGCTCACATGCCATACGTACGTAGGTACGTACGTACATACCCGAGGCGGGGGATTATTTGAATCCTTTCCCTCTTATGACATGATTGGTGTATGTACTGCTGTACGAAAAAGAAAGCAAAGGGCGGCACGGCAGTAGCAGCACCGCAAAAACAATGAAAATGAAACCGACAAAATTGAGAGAGGAAAACTGTATTCCTGTCCCCTCAAGTAATAATTTTCTGCCTGATTGGAACACCTTGCACCTGTCAAAAAAAAAAATATTGACACCAGAGCTTCTCCTTCAGCCTCGTACGCCGCCCGTCCCTCTCGCGACCACCTCGTCACCGATTCGGTCCGGGTAAAGCTTTCCTTACTCTCTGCCACAGTGAGCCCCGTCGACCGCCTCGCGTTGAGCCCGGTGCTCACCGTGGACGTCTTGCCAGCCCGACAATGTTGTTAGTCAGCCTGAGTACCTCCCTCTTTGATTATCAGCCCGGTCGCGAAAAAAAGAACCGCTCGAATATTATCTTGCAATTCCGAACGACCCTTAAATACTCGTACATACTTTTCCGATATTCCCAAATGGAGCACGCGATGCCTAGGCACAAAAGCGGCGACCGCGCTCCTTACGACCCCCTCTCTACCCGCCAGCACCCGCTGACACCTGCGACGGCGCCGGGCTCGCCCGTTGTGCCGTACTCGGAATTCACGCACGCACACGAAACGAAAGAAGAAAAAAGGCAGAAAGGACCGAGAGGGCCAAGATATATGGAGAAAACAAAGAACCGCTGGAAAGGTCCGGAAAGCAATGAATGTAATAATAAGTAGAGTCGACTCGCTCGGTCTGGCGAGTCTCACTAGCGAGGCGCTGTGGCCTTGCCAGCTGTCCACTAAAATGTGAGCACAAACTGGAGCAGGTTCCTCCGTCTTTTACGTGTGGAGTATGCATGCATTTCTGGCTTCAAGTCCTATGAGATGATTGTCAAATCCTTTGTAACTGAACTTTCTTTCTCCTTCTGCTTCACTGGCCGCCTACCAATAATCTTTCCATACTGACTGCACTCGCCTGATCCTCGCTTACATCAGTCTCACCCGACCCCGCTGGCTCGCCGTCTCGTCGTTCGATCAGAGAAGGCTCCAAGCTAGCGAACTTCTGAGCAACAAGAGCAACCACATAACAGCTCCCACTGCTTACTCATAAAAGGATGGTTCTACTTTCCGCTATCAATCCCATGCCACGACCTTCATAAACTTCTCAGCATTTTCCTGGTACTAAACATGGGTACTCCTGTGGTATCTAATGACGACCTTTACACCTCGTACAGTACAAGTGTGTATCTTTCAAACATCCAGATACATCCAGATCCAATATCTATCGACTACGAGCAACGACCAAACTCCCATCCAATCCCCAACCTTGTCCTCGAGATCAGTCACGCCGACTCACTTTGAGATCGGATTTCAAACTCATCATCATCAGTCAAAACCAGCTATCGACTTCTTACAACATTGGCCCACCCTGGTTTTTAGTAGTGAGCAAAGAGCTTTAATACTCAAAAGCAGTAACCGCGATAGTAAGAAGTTGGATCAATGACCAAACAACATTCAACTTGCGATAGTCAATATTGGGTGATACTGAAACGTTTAAGGATCATAATAACTCCGAAACCCATTTTTCAACTGGAAAAGCTGGCTTATCATCCAACCAAACAATTAGGTGACCAACAAAATCGAAATCCATCCGCTGTTTTCCTCGAATGGTTCTCAATCATATTCGCAACCCTAAACTGACTTCGAGATTCTATGTGTCTCCTTCACCATCGTTGTCTCCCCCACTTCTTTTCCGGAAATCAGACCCTTTGACTGAACCATTGCCGAAAGAACAGTCCAGTTGCATTCTCTGAACGATGACCAAAGCACAAAATTAGTAACCAAGCCATGCCCTACTCTTCCATGTCCCTCAATGTCGCGCGGAGTGACAACCTGAAAATTACCGTTCGCGGCTTAAACAAGATCAATCGTCGAACACAATGAGCTAAAAACCTTCCCAGGAACGTCAACCTCGACAAAGTTTGGCGGTGTTGAAGCTATCTGTTCCAATCCCAGAATATCATCTCCCGAACCGCAGTCTCAGCATAGTCTGGGGTGTTAACGCAAGCAGTTCTGATCAAACGCGATAGTTCCATGCAACAGGCCCACCCAGAATGCAACCCATCTTCACCATCAGGTAACTTTCTGTCGGCCCACCCGAACGCAAACCCGCCCCTCTTTGCAAGAATAACGTGTCTTTCCGAACATTATGCTGCCAAGGAAAACACCTGGAAAATGCTCACATCGCGACGACGATGCTGCGTCCCGGTCTGTCTACCATACTATTTTCTATTATCAATACCCCATGAAACAATTTTTCGAACAACTAAATACGGCGGCGTAAGGTAGTGTGATGTCCCTTTCTGGTGAGACGCCGGAGATGCTTCCCAGCCGCCGTCCTCCAATATCCACCCTGATATACG
This sequence comes from Postelsia palmaeformis, assembly GCA_037834295.1. Taxonomy (NCBI): domain Eukaryota; class Phaeophyceae; order Laminariales; family Laminariaceae; genus Postelsia; species Postelsia palmaeformis. The sequence continues at coordinate 837 of JBBMHQ010085363.1, read as the reverse complement.
TGCGGATGCCTTCACGCCTTTCGTCAATATATCCTGCCGGTTTCTGAAGCTCTGGAGTAAAGACGAAACCTGTCGGGCAGTAAACAGTGCTACGCCAACGATGTTCCGTGCGTTGTGCGGCGAGGCGTTGGTACGTTCGGAAGCGCCTGTTATCGGCTCCTACGTCGTTGACAGTAAAGCTTCGACACACCAACAAAACATGAATTGACAACTCAATGCTGATCTATATTCACTTCTAAAATCGACAATGCATACGATTATAATACTTGAGTTCGTTCAAACATTCCTGGACCGGATTTCGAAAGTCGAACGATACCCTCTAACTCAGCGAAAATGGAAGCGAAGGGGAAATCAGCGGCAAAAAAAACGGGGTTTTCCGCGCGCGAAGTTTCGCGGCTTGACACGCTACTATACAACCGTCTATCTACCACTCGGATTGTCCTCTCGCTGACATACCGACCTGCTAAACGTATCGTCCGATCGATACCCGCGTATGACATAGGTCGGTGTTATGTTGGGCCGACGGTTACGGAAACCGACTGTAGATTCTACCACATTATCCTACGTACACTAAACCTAAATTATGTCAGGAACCCCGATGAATTGCGGTTATCCAACTGATTGGTCGATAGAGACAACACTGCCACTTATTGTGTTTCCCGGGGACAGACTAATACTAGTCAAAAGGGCAAGAGGCAGTTGACATCCACGTGTATCAACCACCACTTCGGTCGGACTCCGAGGTTCCAGGAGCCGAGCAAAATATAACCTCGTCTATACTGGCCACCCGCTATGTATTTCGGCGCCAACGGTGATCTAATGAATGTTGACCATTTA
>JBBMHQ010085341.1:0-11206 GCA_037834295.1 Postelsia palmaeformis | reverse complement strand
ACGGTACCCTGGTTGTCTAGCTCACGTAGTGAGCGGCATGTTTTACAGTGTCGTTGCCAAACGACGCCAACCCAACAAGGGGGGGGGGGTGGAAAGCTCATGCCTCGCATGCGGTGCCTTTTACACACCGTGGACGTCTTCGTCGCGTCCATGCGGCAAACGTATTTTATGTGGCTTCCTCAGCTCTGTTGACACTATCCATAAGCGGTACTGTAGCAATGTCGTGCCAACCATGTGTACCGAAAATATCTGAAATTGGTAGAAAGCGGTTGAAAATGGTCCAAAATGGTCCAAAATTGTTGAAATGGGAAGAGAACCGTCAACTCCTTAGGAACGTTGACCCCTTCATGACCCCAATGATTCTTCTAGTTCAACATACTTGGATTCAAAGTGGCACTATGTTTTTTTCAGTTAGTCAAAGCGCTCTGTAACCGCCTCTTTTCATCCCTTTCGTGAACACCTGCTTTCAGTGGTGATAGGGGTTCCCTGCCGGAATCGCAAAGCGCACCCCTTCTGCAGGCGCCAGAGTCAGCAGCGGCCTGATTGGGCCGATGCTATCCGACTGCCCGGCCGAACCTCCTTGGGGGCAACGTGTGTATTGGACGTCCCGCTTGTAGCATTCTCCCTGGAACTTGGCATCAATACGCCTGCAGATGGGCTTCAAGATTATTCGAGATATCATATTCTTCCTTCCCCGGGTGTTGTGGGTAACACTGGCTGCGTAGCTACATGTTTGACAAGTCTCGAGGCATCAGCTCCTTTAATGCTGGCAGGTGGCACCGCTTCGTAGTTGGTGTGGTTCGTGTCGGTACACATTCCGTGATACCAAACCTATGTAAGTTTTAGCACAAATGTATTTGCTTTCATTTGGGTGTATGTTTTAGTGTGTATAGGGGTTTGTCCATATTATATATTACATGTGGCGACATTAACGACTGCATTGGTTAGGCCGGCACTTGGGTAAATAAGTAGCTATATTCGCAGTCAGCCGTGTATCGCACGCTTAGGTAAAGGGGGGACGATGGCAGAATTTCCCCGGGAGGGGATAGCCTCGGATAGCCCTCAGCTGTATATAAAAGTGGCGCAATGATCTGTTATCCCTCGCTGTCCAAGTGTATCTTTCGTTTGGCGCAAGCGCTTGTGCTGTAGAGCTTGTTTCGGCCGGATTCGTGACTTCTTTTCATTTCTTCTTTCGATGTACACTCGTGAGAGGGGGCGCATTTTACACTTGCTGTACATCAGCATCTCCTCTAAAAGCGGTCAACAGAATATAGTACAGACTTACCTTGTATGTAAATCGTAGGATTATTTATTCTAGTATGTGTGTATATGGTGGTGATTGCTTGGTTGGATCATGTGATGGTTCACCGAGTGATCGACCACAGATGCGGACACGGTCGGTGTGGAAACGGTGGATATCGAAGCCGTCGACGTTGACACCGTCGATGTTGAAACGGTCGATGTGGAGCCATCGCTGCTGAAACGGTCGATATTGAAACTGTTGAGGTCGAAACCGTCGATGTTGAAACGGTTGATCTTGAAACCGTCGATGTTGAAACCCCCGATGTTGAAACGGCTGGTGTTCAAACGGACGATGTCTTTAAAGAGGGCGACATTTTTCAAGAGGGCGACATTTTTTTTAAGCGGTCCATGTTGAAATGGTTCATGGTGAAACCACCGATGTCGAACCCGTTGGAGTTGAAATGGGAGATATTGAAACCGTTGGTGTTGAAACTGCCGATGTCGAAACCGTCGGTGTTGAAACTGTCGGTGTGAGTTGCGTAAAAGGGGAGAGTGGTGTTGACACGTAGGATAACGGACACCAGAGGTACATACAGAGGATAACAGACAGGCTTTCCGGCGCCCCTGTAATATATCGGTTTACAAGCGAAGAGCAATGGTTTACGTTCTACATACTTGTACCCGTACGATATTATACACTGGTACTGGTATGTCCTGTTTTCGTTGCACAAGTGAAGGATATCGGGAAAAAAGTCAACAGAACGTCCGACTGACGTTAAATAATAGCTGGCGGTCCCTTAGCTTTTGATACTTTTGTAAATATCATTGTATGGGTGAAAACACAACTATCTGGTACCTGGTACCTGGTAGAGAGGAGACGGTCCGCCGCGAAATACGCGTTTTGGGGTACGTATTTGTTCTATTAATAGTGATTCAGTTGCCGTGAGTTTGCGCTTCGTCAGGGGTTCCCGTTGATTACAGCGGCCGATCCCCACTGCTAACATGAGACAAGACGCTTGCTTGCTGAGGACTCATCGCTACTTTCGACCATCCCTCGCGTGTCGGCATCACACCTGAAGAAGTATCCCCACAGTGTTAGCAGTGCTATTCGATCGCCTTCCCATAGGACAAACCTCTGTCATCAAACAGCAAAATATCTTGCCAGGTATAGCAGAGATAAACGTTCGACCTTCCGTCTTGACTTTTTTCCTCTGCTTCCACTACTGGTGTACGTGTAGGCGGTTGACCAATCAACGAGACAGCGTCTAGCCGAATAGCTAATCAATAGGACTCAAGTGTAGGCGACTGGTCAATCAAAAGGACAACATGCAGGCAACTGTCCGATCAAGAGGACTACGTGTCGGCGATTTATCAGTCAAGAAGACAACGATCCCTCCCCCCCTCCCGCCGCCCATTCCCCCCCAGCGTCGATCTCCGAAATATCATCCAAATCGAAGTTCAACGCATCGGGGTAACCTTCCCCCTCGATCCCCAACCGCGACGGAGAAACAGAAGATTCAGCAGCCGACGAGCCTTGCCTGTTCTCTCCACCGACCTCACCAGGCCTTGTATCTCTATAGCCCTTCACCCTTGTGCTCGAATGCCCTCCATGTGTGAGGCGAGATTTGTTCCCCTCTCCCGCATCCCAACCGCTTCCTCGGCTCGAGGGGTGGATGCCGCTTGCAGCAGAACCTTGAGAGTTTTGGGCCCCACCCGGCGAGGCAGTGTAGCTGTCTTCCCTTTGCCGAACACGAGGGGAAATCAAGCCTGCGTTGTCTGGCAACGGTTGTTGCCTCCTATCACGAGGTTTCACCGACACGGTTACCAACCTCGGGACGCGGCTACCTGATGCGTCGGATTCGCCTTTTACCCCTGCTTCAGTCTTTTTGCTGCCCGGTTGCGCCCTTACGGAAATCGAGCGGTCATGGTCATAGTCGTGGACATCGTCGCGTTCCGTTCCCCGCCACCCCTCGCCAGGGGAGTCGATGCCTTTTTCGTCTCCTGCTCCTCGACTTGAGAAGGACGCGAGCTCTATCGAGGCGTCGACCTTCCCTGGTCGGGTAGTTGTGTTGAGAGCAATTGTTACGTTCCCGATAGCACCGTGAGTAAGCCCGCGCGTATTAGTTGCATCATGGGCGTCTTTTTCTGTCGGCATTTTGTATTGACTCGTATCCTTCTGGTAGTCGAGCCTTCGGTTGTCCTCAACCGTTTTCCCTATCGCAGCTATCGCAGCCTGTGGCGGGTGTGCCTCACCTTCTCGTTTATGGGTAGTTTTTCCTCCCTCGCTTTGAGAGTGAGGTGCGACAGACGCCCACGGCAGCCCCACGGCATCATCTCCACCGTTGCGTCGAGGCTCGAGGCTATCACCGTTCCCGCCGCTACCGCCGCTACCACCGCTACCCCGCCTACAGTCGTCGACGCCACCAACCTCCCCCCCCCCACTCACAATCGCCTCCTGAACACCAACATCGATGACCGTGTTTTCGTCTCTCTGTTGCCTCTGCTGCTGCATCTGCAACTCGCGATTTTCCCGGTGGCTCTTATGCACCTCACGGTCGTTGGTGCGGGCATTCTCTTGACGGACTTCGACGTGAAGCCCAGCCACACTCCTCGCGGAGGCTCGCGCTGGATGTTTTTCACTGGTGGGAGCAAACCTCGACCGTTCTTCTCCCGTCCCGCGACTATCGCCTGTAGAGGAGCGACTATCGTCGGCAGGGGAGTGGGTATTGCGTGTAGGGGAGCTGGGGCGGGTAGGAGAGCCGTTGTCGCTGCTTCTTCCCTGCAACGTAAATCGAGTTTTGGAGTTTTAGAGGTTAGCGGTGCGGGTGGTGTCATCGAGGCGAACTCAAGGGGCGGAGCGGAGCATTCGAAAGAAGGCGATTGCTTTTCATCGACACCTAGTAGTTGCAGTTTGAAAGTGAGCCGCTGCCAAGAGGTAGACGTGGTTTTCACTTGGCGCGCTCGACGAGAAAGTCCACGCTTTTTCTTGCGATCGAGGACTAGTCAATATCATCACAGAGGGACTTTGTCGTCAACCCCTGCTGGTTTTCGCGCGCGCTGGTTCCCGAACACACAGTGTAACTTTCGTCACTCCACAAAACAAGTTAATATCGGAAAATATCAATGTACTCTATCGGCGCCTTAAACCTTCCCGGTATGTCACTCCCTCGCCAGAAATCTGTTGCAGTATGATGGGATGAAATATTTTCGTGTGTTGCTGCAAGCTCCAACGGGAAGCAACCCCTGCTAGATCATGCCTTCACATCTTCCACCCTCCCCCAGGTTTCACGATAGGAAGCATGCTCGGCGCGTGCAACCGAAAATTATGTACTTTGAAATCACCCTGAAAAATCCCAATAAAGAGTTTGCGATCGATCACGACAATGCGGACTCATCAAGCTAAGTAAGCGCTACGAATTACCCACGATACTCGCCTTTTCTCTTTTTTCCACTCGGAGAATCTGGAGTCCATTAATGTTGCGTTGGCTGCGGCTTCGTCTTCTTCTTCGACCGCCTCCTCCCCACTCTCGTGCCGCCTCGTCTACCCTGAAAACTCTCAACCTACCCTTCTCATCCAGCCTGACTTTCGAGGCTAATCCCGGGTTGTGTCTTCTCAGCATCGTTGCGTACCCGCTGATGATTTTATCCTGAAACGACGGAGCAGGGAGCACACTGGAAGCTGACGCATGGCTAGTGTAGTGCTACTTCACAAGCATATATGGCACGTGTTTGTGCGGCTTTCTATGCAATCCTGAAGCTACGGGCCGCCTGAAATGAGATCGAGAAGGGCCCGATTTGTTTCCTTTTCCGCTTCAAAAATCAAAATGAGCGAAAAATGCTATTTTTCCGTGTTGGCTATGACCTGTTCAGGACGACACTCCCGTTTCGAGGACAGATGACTTGGAAGTAGTGTAGGGTTTATGTTTATATGCAGTGCAGCGGTAAAAGGGCTAGCATTGGACTCGTTTTGACAGAGAACACAGCCTACAAAACGCAGGTAAATAACGCTTCGTGCGTCACGATGACGGAAGCAGTGTGCTGCACAGAATTAACATGGTTTTCCCCAACGACGTGGATGTTCACCCGTTCAGCATATCGACTCAAGAGTTAGGGCGCTGTAAGGGTTGTTGCCATGTTGCTCCTCAAAGTTATGTTGGAGAGATCAGAGCGCAGCGGTGAAATTGACTACTACTGATGCTGCACCGGGTATCATGATATGAAATGAGGTGTCTAGCTGCCGTCTGCCACCTCTGTCGAGGCAAAAAAACCCAGCTCCTTTTACCTGTTTACGGCTTTCTTTTCGTAGAAGGCGCACGCGGTTTTTCATCGCTGTAGTGCTCTGCGAGTTTCCTTCGACTTCCAGTTCCATGTTGGTTGTTGTACTTTGCAGACTGTCACACTGCCGCTGCAATATCTGTAGCATTGGAACATGCGACAAAACGTTTCGCAGCAGTTACGAACCTACTGTAGGGGTTCTGCAACCTCTGAAAAACTTATCCTTGGATTATATTTCTGGATGCTCATGTTTGATGTACATTTCAGATGTTCATTTTCGATATTCACCCTTGATGTTCATTTCGATATTCAGCTTCGATGTTCTTTGTCGACACTTTTAGTAGTGTGCAGAGCTATCCTGCCATGCATCTCATCGCGACGCGTACCGAGGTACCACGAGGTAGAGCGGATTAGGTGCCCGGTTTCCGTTGACCTGTATGATTTTACGACTGGCCCTAAGAGGTGGCGTGATTGCGGCTTGTGATATTTCATGGCCAGTGCGAACAACCGAGTAATAATACACAGACGGGAAATCACGAAGCGGTAAGAGATCATTTGGGCAGCATCGATCATCTTCACTTGCTTCGCACGCACTGCTGTAGCTACCAGTATGTGTGCGGTGTCTATGATGGAACACCGCGCCTTAGGTATACTGCCACTTCGCATGAGCATCAAGTGGCATGATGAAATCGATGGATTCATGTCGGGCGACTCCCAAATATTGTGGAACTCACCTGCTGGCAATGCAGGACGTATTGCACCTGCAGCTGCGCCAACCGGAAGGCCTTAATTAGACCGGCATTGGCATCGATATCATCTTCATCCACCCGCCCTACAGCAACGTCTGCAATGAACTGCTTCAGAGTTTGCAGGTCCCCATCCCGCTCCACCTTCAAAGCATTCACTGCTGCAACCCTATGCCAAGCCACGCTCCCGGTGGTGGGCTCAAACCTGACCGGAAAAAATACCACGTAGCCAATCATTGGGTGCGGTACATAAGGGAGGACGGCCTGCTCCTGGAAGAGGGTACGACGTTTGTCTAACTTACTCCACAGTAATCTGATTTGTATAAGAGAGAGAAAAACGCCGAACGCGACCACGCGATCATTGTACTTCTGCAGTAGTTACCCCATCGATTGCTACAAAATAGGAAGGCTTTACGTATATAGTATGGGTGACGGAAGGAGCAGATTGGTTATAGGCCAGAGGCCAGAGGCAGGCGGAGAACGTCGATGAAAATCACGGAAGTTAAGTCAATGGCATAATTCAGCTCCCCTTCTTTGTCGATACTGGTACTTGAGTATTAAGTGCCAGGTAACATTTTGTTCTTCTTACTGGCTAGTAGAGATTATATTGGTATCAGGGACCAACAGTTGAGGTGGGTAGTGTCGGGGGGCGAATACAAAATTGGTGATCATGACAATGATCAAATTTCTTCATGTCAACGCGGGTTATCGGCTCTTAGACTCACCTGAAGCCAGCCGTCGGAAACCGTGGTGTTCGAGCTTTCGGCCCCTTATCTTTAGGAGTCATTCCTGACACCCCGGCACCACCGAAAGCATCGGCGCCACCGAAAGCATTGTCTTCGCGGTCGTTGGTCGCGATATTTTTTTCGTTCACTTCAGTCGCCTGTCTTCATGCAGAACCAGGAAATACGATATATATGCACGGCCGACACATGACTCGATCAGCTTTCAAACCAGTGCATCGACCAACCACTCTTCCGCTAGACTGACAGCTGACGCGTTCGTAACACTCATCGAAAAAAATTGCGAAGCAATATAGGACGAAGAAGCAGTGGGCCGGAAAACAACCCAAAGTGAGGGATAACAATATTTCCTACAAATTCGTGACTTTTTTTCGGTGTTTCGAGCAGCCCCCCCGCTCGAATTACTGCAGGTTATTCTAGAAAGCTACGAATTGGAAATTAACAAGTCGTCAGGCTCACTCGAGAAAGTGCGCTCTTAAACCGATGCGTCTACGCTTGATTACTGATGCGCTACGGTAGACTAACGGCGGAGTCATTGAGCGATTATAGATACCTGTCGTTACCCCGCACCCTTCAGTCTTCTTGTGGGCGGTATTGCCCAACCCCGCATGCCGACCGCCTTAGTATTATTGGGGTGAAAACTTGATCTGATGGTGGGCTTTACATACATCAATACTAATTTCTACTCAAGGACGAGCCTTCTATTAGCCCTTCGGGGACTTCTTTCAGAATAGTGCCATGTACACTACTAGTACCAGGGTAGGCCATCGAGTACAATGTACATGCCGTCAACATCTCAACGATCTGCTGCACCTACGAGCAGTAATACCTGCTGCTGCTGGTCTGGAAGAAGTCGAGATCGCATGATCGCTTCATTGTCTTTAAAAGCTGAGGATGCGGACATTTCTTCCGTAGAACCGGCGGGGTTGCAGCCCCGCCCATTTGCTAAGGCGCTGTTGGTGGAGGCAAGAATCTTGGAGGCCATGTCCAACAACTCGATTGCCTTGTTTTCGAATACCTCTTGGTCGTCGTGCTGTCGCGAAAATCAGTGAGAAGGGGCACACAAACGGAGAAAATAAATTGCATCAATTAATTATTCTGACATGCAGAAATCGTGGAACTTGTCGCGTAACATCCTGAATAAAGCAAGCCAGGCTTGATCGCGAGCTATTCGTATCACTCACTGCTGCTGTAGAAGACGAGCCATATTTTGCTATCAACGAACATCAAGTAGTGTCACGCGCTTTGACCATAAATTTAACGTGGTGCATCCCGAGTGTGTTCCAACGTGTTATCCAATTTCCTCCTTGATAGTGCAACTACAAGTTCGTACCGTGATCGCCAGTTCCTCGGATGTTTTTGTAGCCTCCGCAAGGCATTCTCGATGAGCATCGCCATTATTACTATGACGCCGCAAAACTGCAGCAGGACCAGCCTCAGGTTGGTTTGCCACAGAATGTTCAGCCGTCGAGGGTGGGCCGTTGGTTGCACGTCCTCTTCGAGCCACGAATGCCCCCGAGACCATTCCCACTCTCGCCCCCGTGTCGTCGCTCAAACACACCCGGAATGGAGTCGATCTGCATGCGTTTTGGTCTATGCTTGGCTGCAACTGCGTGGGAATTTCGATGGAAGCTGTCCCGAGTGTAAACGTTATCCCGAGGTCGCACCCTAAGATTTGCACTTTAAGGTGGTGCTCTTTTTCTTGGTCCACATGAAAGCCATCAACGGTGCCATCCTTAGCTCTGCCTGGTGGCCAAAATGCGCTCAGATCAACCACAGACGGTAATCGGACGTTCATGGTGCGACCACAATCTGCTACAACATCAGCAGCATCTGCTGCTGTGGTTGTGTGTCTACAGGTAGTCGGGACGGAAGACAAGAAGGCGGAGAGCTCGACTCCGGCTACATCCCATGGAAACGCTTCCCGCCTGAGACGTGGAGATTCGAGCTCAAGGCTGAGCGTATATGCACCATCATGCATGGCGTGGTGGCGGAGCACAGACGCAGTACATTCAAAGCGTCCGTCCCGGTTGAGGCTTGAGATTCGACATGCCTGCGGCGAGTTTATGGATCGTGCTTGCGGCTTTGCATTCGATCTTCGTTCGATCTTCGTTTTACGATACAGCAAGGAATACGGTACTTTTTGACTTATTGTGTTGTTGTGGTGACGTCGGCGACGGATGAAGGGTCGCGACGGGTTGCGGCGGATAAAGGGTTGCGACGGGTTGCGCCGTCTGGACTTGAGTTGGCTTGTTCCGACTTGCGACATTTTTCATTTTCCAGAAATTACCGTTCACCGTCATCTCGAACCGTTACCTGTTGTGCCGCATAATACTTTCCGTTTCACCTGACAAATATGCAAACGCTTAAATAGTGGAAACCCACGGCGATCAAGAAGAAACGAAACACTAAGATTTTCCACATTCACTCTTTGCAGCAAGCAGTGCAGCGTAACAGGCAAGGGTTGCACAGAGACGCACAATAGGCACGATGAGGGTACTAGTAGGTGTCAAGCGTGTGGTGGACTACGCGGTCAAGGTCAGGATTCAGCCGGACAAAGCAGGTACAGCAATCCTTTACCGTACCTCTACCACGAGTGTTCCTGCTATTCTGAGTCGCATATTGGTACCCAAGTTCAAATCCCACCGTGGTAAACTTTATTTGGAAAAATAAAAAGGAACCAATTGCTGAGAGCGCCTTCGTTGCGTGGGTAGGCAGAATTCGACGCAAGTCGACAAGGGAAGAAAGTGCTGAAATCTTCTCGCGATGAAAATGCAAGGCAAGTACCGTAGTGGGGAGGAGGGAGACGAGCCTACTTAGTGACCCCAGGTCTGAGTTACGACTGAAGAGGGAGAGAGAGAAGAAGGGCGAAGATAATGAATGGGACGAGAAAAAAATAAAATAAAATAAAATACTACGAGCGAGTTTATACGCGTGCAGCAGAGTGCGAAGCAGCACACGAACGTTCTTGGTGTAGTTGCATCGACCGTCGGCAGCGTATGCATCGACAGTCGACAGCTTCCCATCTCCATGACTCTTCGCCGTGTCACGGGTGTGGCTGTCTATCGTCTGGATGCTCTGGTTCTGCGCATGGGTCGAGCTGAAGAACGTGAAGATGTCCATGAACCCTTTCTGCGAAAATGCGATGGAGGAAGCAGTGAGGTTGAAGGTACGAATACCTCAACGTGGCAGTACACAACAGCAGCAGTATATACGGTCTGGACCAGCTTTCCTGTGTCTTCCTACAGTGACTGGCACGCACGTGGGTGTCCTGTACCCTGTACCGCTGTATTTTGAATACCAGGTAGCAAGCAGTAAACAGCAGCAATAAGGCAGACTTGGCGGACAGACATCGCCCACTGAGTCCGGCACTGTGCCTCTTGTAGTAATCTCGCGGATAGGTCCGCGGTGCTTTATTATTATTGCTTGGGCAACTCGGGGGTGCGACATGTGGTTGACTTCTTGAAGAGTGCGAGGTACGGCCACGGCTTGCCGCGGGCAATCTGCGTCCTATCTCGAGAGGGGGAAGAGGACATTGAACTGCACTTGATCTAAACAAAGTGGGAAACTACGTAGTTGTCAGTCGTTGTTCTGTGCTCCTGTACTTGTTTGTGCTGTGAAATCGGGCGACCAACTTGGTTACAGCCATGTCTACACGTCCACAACAGCCAACAGCTGCACCAGTATAGAAGTATTTACGTGTTGTTTGGGTCTCCTTTTTGTTGCCCGCGGGAGAACCCTTAACGTTGGTGCATTGCTGATTGCCAAGTTGGCCTCGCGCTCGTTATTCTTTTGAACTGCTTACTTATCATAATATGCTGAAAACAAATACATTATTCCAAGCAGCGTCGTACTCTGCTGTCGTTCTGTTCTGTTCTGATTTCTGTTGTGATCGGTCTCACAGGAGCAGAAAAAGGCGAGCGAGATCATCGCCGTTTCCGTAGGCCCCAAGGCTTCCAGAGATACGATTAGGACGGCTCTCGCGATGGGTGCGGACCGCGGAATCCACGTGGTGACGGATGAAACCGTCAGGATCGACCAAGCCTTGGAGCCGCTGGCAGTTGCCCGTTTGCTGAAAAAGGTATCCAACAGCAGACCGCCCATTTGTTGAAGAAGGTATCCAAGGGTGGGCTACAATTTTGACACCGAGCGGTTGGGTTTCAGATGCACCAGATGCACTTTGCAGCAACGAAAGAACTA
>JBBMHQ010085319.1:0-11208 GCA_037834295.1 Postelsia palmaeformis | reverse complement strand
ATACCAAACGCTTGACGCTGATTGCTATGCTTCTGCGTACTTAGCAGTACTTCATGAGACTAGGTATTGACTGTTTGGAACGACAATAGGCTCTACTGTTGCCTTTTTCTCAGCACTACGGCTACTGCTGCTGCCGTTGTTACGTACAGCCTGCGTTCCTTTCCACACCGCGGCAGGTGTTTACCGCTGCCGCTGCTGTTGTTGTTAATGCTGCTAATGTTGGCGTTGTTGCTGTTCCCGCACGCGACAACACGACCTGGTGGCGCAGGCCATTGCTGCTGCTGCTGCTCCTCCTCTTCCTGCTGCTGTAACCCCGCGAGCCTACCGTCCATGATGCTGCTTTTGTTGTTTATATACCCAACCAAGATGTTTATACCATTTTGTTTATGATACGAGCACACACCGAGATGGGGGTATAGTGCGCGTGTGCACCACGGCTACCGCTGCTGCTGTCGTTGTGATTCACAGCCTGCGTTCCTTGACGCACCGAGGCAGTTGTCTACCGTTGCTGCTGTTGTTTTTTATGCTGGTGGTGTTGGCTTTGTTGTTGTTCCTGTACGTTGCCGACCTTTAGCACAAAACCGAAAAAGAAAATACAGACTAAGTTCAGGATATTTTTTGCACACTATAACCAAGATTTTTTCGACATTTTGTTATGATACGAGCTCACATCAAGGCAGGAGTATAGTACTTGTACTATCATTTGTTTATGCGCTGCAGTTGCCGCTGCTGCTGCCGTTGTTGTTTTTCGCATAATATAACCAAGTTTTATCTTTCTCCGAACAGTTGCTGTTGTTGTTTACAGCCTGCGTTTCTTTCCACACCGAGACAATTATCGCTACCGCCGCTGCTGTTGTTACTGTTGTTGTTTATACATGATAGCAGACAGGCGCTGAGTACCCTATTAATACCACGTTCCCACTATGTTATTATGCTGCTGCTGCTCTTTTCGTATGCTTTTTGTTATTTCGCTTTTGGAAGTCTATTGCACATATTTTTTCATGATACCAGTACTGCCTCTACAACTGCCGCCACTTACGTTCGCCGCCGCCAGTGCCGGTGACGTTGTTGTCGTTCCTTTCCGCATATTCCTATATACCTTGCATCCTTCCTTCCTGTACAGCGCACGTCAATGCCCATTATTGGAAGTGTCTTCAGGGCGTCGTCTCAGGCTGCCCCTCCAACTCTGCCGTTGCCGTCTTTGCCGCGAAAGACGACGTAAGTGTTCGCCAACATCATTCGTCGCATCCCATTCCTGTATACCTTCTATGCGTCCTGTCTCTACAGCGCACGCCAACGCGTTTTTTTCGAACTGTTTTTCAAGTCTTTGCCAATTGAACCCATACCAACTCAAATCTTTGTATAAAATTTACATGTCTCTTCTGTGTTGTCGGTTTGGTGTCTATGCCCGTTTTTTGCAGGCCGGGAAGGATTGCGTCTACTTCGAAGACACCATCAAGGACAACGACATCTTGATCAGTCAACGCAAGACCCCCCTGCACTTCTCGTGCTCCAAGCGCTCCAGGAAGATCTTCATCGCCCACGTGGGGCAACTTCAGGAAGAACGCCACGCGGAGTTCGGCGCAAAGGCTCGGGTGGAACTGGAGAAGAGCGCCACCATATGCAAGGCTGTGCCGGTCGATCTGCTCGGTTCGGACTCGGAGTAGATCTTCGTACTTTCACAATCTGTTCTCGTATCTATCGTAATCCTCCGGTAGAGCATCATTCACAGTTTATCTGCATTTCGACTTCGCCTGGGGTATTGAAAAAGAGGTGTTCGCGGGTGCTTCGTTGCGGCGTGCGCTCGCTTCCATAATATTTCAATATTCTGAGCAAACATCCGTTGTGCGTGTACTTGTGCACGTCTGCCGGCGGGCCCTTTTAGTTCAAGCGTGGGCAGCCGACTGCTTCGCCTTTTTTTTATGGGGTCTCCTTCACTCAAGGAGTTGAATCGCCTTAATCAAGCTAGTGCCTTGGCGTGGACCAAGGTCTGACTGATTTTTCTGCATCCCCTTCGGGTGGTGTGGACCTTCGCGTTAGCGAAGGATCCTGTTTTTTTCGATCTACCTTGGGTGCTTCCCCGGGTGTTGCTTCCGTTATTAGTAGTGGCATTCACGTTTGCAAGAAATTGTTCACCACTGCGCCCGTCACTTCGAGCTTTTTCCTCGTTTCACGCCGGCCCTGGGCCCGCTGTTACGCTTCGCTGAAGACGTGCACATTATTGTCATTCAAAAAAAAACCCGCGACATGCTGTGGCACCACTTGCGCAGAACCTTCCACGGCATCTTTCACGGTATACCACCGAACCCTCCACGGACCTCGACGGCATACCATGGAACCCTAACCCAAACACCAACCCTAACCCTGACCCCAACCTGGGAGCTGGGAACATTGGGGTGCCGTGAACATTAGAGTGCCGTGGGGGTTGCCGTGCCATTCCGTGGGGCGACCATAGAGTGCCGTGGCGGTTGCCGCAGAAGTTGCCATGGTACCACCCATGGCATGCCACGGCATCCCCCACTGCTTACCATGAATTGCTTTGCCACACCATGGGATGCCATGGAGATGCCATGGTGTACCACAGGTGTTACCATGGCCATACCACGCCAAAACCCAGAGAGAGTAGATCCCTGCGTTTTTCCTTGAGGAATTACTATGATAGTTGGTTTTGTCGTTCGTCAAGGGTTCCGTTCGCTGTAGAACCGTTAGGTGACGCAGGACGTGTGTCTACTGTTGCTCCGGTTCGTTAAAAAAGTGTCCACTGTTGTCGTAGTCGCATATCACGCTCATATCGCCTTCATGTTCCATAACAACACTACTACATCGATACTACCTGTTTTTTCGGTGATTGGAACTGCTCACTTGCGTCACCCTCATCTGCATATATATACCCCTCCTGTTTTCCTTATCCACATACATACATGTTATAACCAGGTACATTGGAGCTTTTGCCCCAATTGCAGCACATGACTGCAAGTGATGGAAACGCTCAAACCTACCCATCAGTAACCGAATACGTTTTTCGACAAGAAGAGTCGTCGTACACGCTAATCTCATCATGCCACTCCGAAGGGAGAACTAACTTGCATACAGCATAAACACGTACATACCACTCTGGACGTGAGTGCAGGGACCATTTAGCCATTAAGATTAGTACCAAGCGGTCCTTATATTTTCACCCAGAGCGGTATATAATACGCGTACATGAAGGTGATCTCCTTTTTAGTTCTGAAAAAAAACAAATCCGCTCTCCACCTCCCTCCAAACCCTGTCACGAGTTTGGTGAAAAAAGGAACTCGGGCGCTACCGGAAAAATAACACTCCCATGACCTCTGTACAGGAACATGTCAAGCGTATAATGTATTCATTTCGGGTAGTGCACTTGCGGAGCCGTGTCAGAGTCCCAAAAGCATCGGCTAAGATGTGCTGCCCCTCATGCCTATTAGTACTATTATGATTAATTTTGCCATCCCACAATGTGCAGCATGATCTTCAACATTGATCACTCATAACTTTCTCGAAATATGAAAACCTTGGAACTAAAGGAAACCCACGCACCAAGTATGTCTCCCTTCTGTGTTCTCTATCGTACAGTATCACTCCACCGTAGCCGACCCCGGCTCTTGATGTTTTTTTGAGATTTCCCACGAAAAAGGCTAAAACCTCCACCAAGTATGATTTTCTGGTGATGAGGACTCTTCTTTCCGAGGACGGCCCCCGTACATTGTATGCCTTCAGCCCAGTCCAGACGTAGGTTTTGCGATTGCTTTCCCGTGTTCAGAGCTGGGCGGCCTCTTGGGGGCCTTTGAGGCCCAACCCCTGCCACTTTGGAGAGGGGGGGGCACATCTCTTTCTATCGTATTCCCGTCGCAGTTTTCGCGCCCTCATCATGGTGAACCAAATGGCCGCTCGGTCGAGCCCGACACATAATACCAGCGCAACAAACCTACCACTACGTATGTCTCAGGAACACAAGGAGCTTTAGTTGTTGTGTAACTGCTGTTCAACACACAATCGACTCTTCTTCCTGTCTTTTGGGAGAGATTGGTATTCGTTCGGGACGATTGTCGCATGTGTTCGCATCGCTGCCCCCGGGGATGCTTCGAACGGGACAGCAGGCCACAAGCGAGACACACCATTATTTCGGGTACGCCAAGTTACACCGTGAGAGCGGCGCAGTGAACAAAGTACAGGTTGTTCTACCACGGAGAGCAACTGGAGATAGCCTTATTTCCGTTTTTTTTTCTTTTTCTTTTTTTTTGCTTTCCTTCGCTTGTTGGAGTATGGCACATTCCACCCGAAGGATAAGGTGGAAAGTCTACCTTGTGCCGGTATGCGACGGCCGTGGCGCGATGCGCTTGCGGGCACGCTCGCCGCCTGTCGATTTTCCTGACCTGTTGTTTCTGTAGATGCGCGCACAACATGCTCGAGGAGCCACGCACTACACGTGTGAACTCCTTACCGTAAGCCGCCAGCAAACAACCCCGACGAGGCACTGCGAACGCGACGTGCCGACAATTTACAAATGAATATATACATATTATACACATACCTGGTACCAGGTATATATATATATAATATATTTATATATATTATATGTACCTTGGTATAATATATATATATATATATATATATATATATAACTGTACTAGACATTATAACAGGGCTTTTCTTCGCGCCGATACCGGATGAGCCACGGTTTCAGATTCATGAGTTTCGTATGATACGAAGTGCGGAAGGTGTGATATGAGGTGTACAGGTGAAAAACATGAATGTGTACCACCTACGAACCGTCAACACTCTATCCCATGTTCAAACTCTTTAAGAATCGGTCGGCATCCTACTGTAGCTGTAACCGTCAACACTCTATCCCAGGAAAAGTAACCCCTTTAAGAGTCAGTCAGCATCCTACCGTAGCTGTGACATACTACTAATAGTGTGATATGGCGGTGCTGCGCCGTCTGGTACCGAGGGAATTTCACCTGCTGCAGCATACGGACGCCGATGATCTCGCCGAGGACCAGTCCTTCCTGGCTGTCGAACCTGTAGTGAACCCCACACATCTGCCTGCGCATGGGACACGAGAAATGACAAGAACATCGCCTCTTGTGTTCAGACGCTTTTTTTCAAAACCACACAATGAAATTTCGATGCGGCTACCATTCACTGGTGAATCAGACGGGCTGTATTCGCGATAATCCAGTTTAGTTGGGAGGTTCTAGAAACCGGCAAAACACGATGAGCTGGTTGGTTGAAAAAGAGAATCAAGTGTCGCCCAGTTTGCTTGACCCCCCACAGAGTTGCCTCACCCAACAACACCTCCTAGAGTAGGCGAAAATCATCACTTTCGTCAGTTTTTCCCACGACGGCAATGTCTTTTTCGTGGGTGGGGATTTTGCTCCATAGAGAAGCCAGACTACTTTTAATAGGAAATTTTACGGGGAAACATAGCAAACAGGACCTGATATTGCCAGTAAGAATAGCGAAATGTATAGGTTTCTGTATTTACCGTAGGCCCTATTTGATGTGGTCCCCCGCAACACATACATACGAGAACCCCAACCAACCGAACCGAATCGCTCGCGAACGCCCTACTGAAAGCTATTATGGTGGAGGGCCATATTCAATAGGGCCTGCGGTACACACAAAAAACCTATGTAGGCCTTACTTTTTACTCACAATATTTGGTTCTATTTACTATGGTCCCCCGCAATACGAGTACCCGGTACACATGCTTCGCAACGCGGTGGAGCCTCGAGCTAGCGAAATGATGCGCGGTGATCACGTATGTGTGTATTCGTTGTCTGTTCTTTACCGCTAGGTCGCTCCGCAGCACCATACCTGTGCTACAGCACCAGAAGCGAGTCTAGCGGCGAGTACAGGGGGCACTGAGACGGCCACAAAAAGCTTCAAAAGGTCCCCACATTGACCATCATGTTTGGAGGACACGTTCCATGACGAAACATTTGCCTCATCATCATGGAAATCCGTCAATACGTGCATCGGCGCCTATTTGCAACCTCTGGATTGAAAAAGCGCTTGAATGCAGCCCACAAGCTGTCACGAGTGTTTCAATGAAGCATGTTGCCCTCTGGACTACACCCCCAATTTCGGATGGTCTCTGCCCCTGATCCCACTTATGATAGGAATATACTCGTCTCTACCCTCTCAGGACTGCGAAGGGAAAGCATCAACGACGACAAGAAAGTGACGGCTTCAGCGACGGCGACATAATTGAGTGGGGTATAAAGCCACAATAGTTGGCATTTTGAGGTTGATCCTAAACTTTATGAGGCTCCTCACTTGAGGAGCTCAATACTAACAGTGAGTCACCCGAAAGCCGATGAATAACCCCGATCAATAATCCTATGGCCCAAGTACGCAATCACGTAAAGTTTTGGGAAGAAGGCCGGTATAATTCGGAAGGAGCCCCATCGCTCAGAAACCGTTTTAGCGGAAATGTGCTACCTCTTTTGTAGGACGCAGCCGGAATGTCACGGCACAGGCGCCACATGTGCTCCTACCCGTACGCAACGCTGGGCGCTCACGCTGCCTGTAAAATGGTTTGATGACACCGAAGCTGTCAACCGTTGGTTTAGCCGTTATACCCGGGGGTTTTAACGGGGGCTGGAAAAACGACGCATGGGTTAGCTAAGAGTATAGTGCGTACGACGCTTTTTTCGCCGGCGCTGGAGTCAAAGGTGTCAATCCTCCTGTCGGGTGCCTACCTGCCGAACGCGATGTTGACGGCCATCTTGTTGATCTCTCCTTCGTACGTGAGGCAAGCGTCGCCGGTGTAGGGCAGCAGTTTCTGACCGTCATCGTCCGGATACACGGGATCGGCGAAGCACGAACCGCCTCGCTCCAGGCCTACGTGAGCCTGCGGCAATCGTTAAGTTGGAGCAGGTTGGAGGTTGTGGGTGCTTATCGGGTTGACGCTGTGCTGTTCCAAATCTCTTCGTTGTAGATGCGCACTTATGCTTGCCTCTCGTCTCCCCTCCCCTGTCTCTGGAAACTCTCCACACCAGACGTTAAATCGATATATTGATGCTGTCACCCATATGCAAGAAACTCCGCCTCTAGAGCGGTTATTAGTAGGATACAGCTCACCCTTCATGCGACTCGCTCAACACCTCACAACGCTTCGCGTTTGGTGCAAGCAACCAATGTCTTCCTGGTCGGTGAAAACCTGATATACCCCGTCCCGGCATTGTAGGGATGCGAGGGTGTATGGTCATACGACGACGGTCATCCATACTCATGAGTAGACCCCCCCGCCCCCCCCCTCGATTCATCAAAACACTGCGATGCACTCTCGGATACATATGCTCGCTTTCCAATACATACATCTGTAGTTTGCTGTCTATGAGGATGCCTCAAGTGTCCCCTATAGAAACTTGCTTGGCCAGAGGGATGGGCGACGGCAGTTAGGCACCGCGTACATTACCCACGCTCGTGATTTCGAAAAACGAAATTGTTTATGTTCCTGTACGACAGTAGTCCCATGCGACTTTGGGAGGCCGTCGAACGCCACGGCGAAGCGAACACCCTTTGTGCTAGGCGGGGCCGTGGGGATATGAAGGCTTTTCGATCCGCCTCTGCGAAGTGGCTTTAGGTCCTGGATAAGGCACGTGTTACGATGGGGCATGTCTTATAGGGCACATGCCTTATACCCCTCTAGGCATGAATAGAAGGAGCGTTCAGACGCTAATTTGAGTACGAAACAGTCCTTATATTTTCGTCTGGGATAGCATTGCGGGGGGGGGCATACTAAGTAGGACCTACGGTACACACAAAAACCTGTATATTTCGCTATTTCGGCGAACAATATCTAGTCCTATTACCTATGGCCCCCCATAATAGCACTTTCCTCAACTGAACCGTTACAAAGATGTCCCGCCTGTGTTGCACAAAGCTATTACGCACGACCATAGCAAATATAACCAAATATTTCGAGTAAAAATATCCAAATGTATAGTGTTTTGTGTGTATCGTAGGTCCTATTTACTATGATGGTGCCCCGTGATAGTCGTCAACACACCTGTTACGGGGGGCCATGGTTAATGAAACCTGGGGTCCACATAAAAACTTTTAAATTTACCTATTTTTAGTAACAATATTTGGTCCTGTTAACTATGGCCCCCCGCAATCGGACACCTAGGACACAGAGCCCCTCTTCGTCAGGGGGACCATAGTTAATAAGACCTGGGGTCCACACAAAAGCTTATATATTCACCTATTTTTAGTAACAATATTTGGCCCTGTTAACTATGGTCCCCCGCAATAGGACACCTAGGACACAGAGCCCCTCTTCGTCAGGTGCTTGTGAGAAGCCTAGGCGAGTTTGGGTGTTGGAAGTACGTATTTACCAGGAAAGCTGAAGCTCCTCCTCAAAAGCTTGGAGGAGGCTAAAGAAACAAAATAGGTCGCTACGTACTGCCCTCAGTGTGACGTGCATCCTTGCACAAGCGGTCCAGGTACAGTCCGATAAGGAGACACTCGTTTGCCTCCGGGCCTTCCCGGCCCCGTGCGGCTTTGCGCGCAAAGCATGCCCCTTCCAGCCGTAAAATAGGCAGGTAAGACACCTTTCTTCCGAGACGATGCCAAGAAATTGGTGAGTTACACTGAAAAAAGCTTTTACCACGGGGACGAGCGGCGCGTAATTCTCTTCTAGAAGTGTGCCGATCCGATATCCTCCCAATACCATCGTTTTTGTTCGGAAGAAACGCCCCGCCGCTTGCCGCCCCCCTCCTCCCCCGGCCGAGGAAACAATTTCCTTGTAGAAATGTGTGACGTATACGATACTGGTGGGGCAGAGATGCACCAATCAATGCTATACTGTGGTTCCTCACTCGACCGTAGGGACCAACATATCTCACCCACGAAAAAGGGTCGATGGAGACTCTCAAAGCCTGATGAGGTATGCAAAAAACAAAGTCTGCGAAAAAACACACAACAAGTACGTATGAGCCTTCCGAACGTTTTGGGCCAAAAAGTCGCATCGCCTGTGAGAAAATCCTTTTTCCCGTAAACGTGCTTCGTACGTACCCCTGTGTTTCTCGCGCAAGCCTGCCAGCGGCGGTTTTGAACAAAAACGGCCTCCCTGACGGGGCTCCTCTTAGCGAGGGCGCTGATAAACTAGATACCCAGGCTCATTTGTTTGTATATAACATCGCCCAATATTTTTCCGTCGCAGGCATAGACCAAGGGTTAGGGTGTCTTGTTTTGTGAAGAAAAGAGTCGGTCTTTTCGTGGCAAATTACTAAAGGGACTAGAGTCGGAGATGTGCTTCAGGGGCAACAGTAATCCGGTACCAAAATGGTCAAGAGTGATATATTTCCGGGGGAGAATGCAAAGCAAAACAGTCTTTTCGTTTTTGGGGGTGGTACACATAGGTTGGGCTCTCGCCAAAAGTGAAGAAGAGACCCGGAAACAATCAGATCAGGTTTCGCCCCCTACTTCCAGAATACAAGACTCGCTTGGTATTCGTATTAATATATAAACTCTTGCTATAGTTTCCGCCCAGAGCAATAACATACCCCCCCCCTTTGGCCGTAAAAATGATAAACGCTTTGTATCACTATTAGTGTATAAACGTTCCTTAGATTTCCGTCCAAAGTGATAACGTTTACCGCTGCGTCTTCGTATGACGGCATCAAAGAGTGGAGAGATTGAAGACCGAAAAGGTACGTCGCTGTTGGAAAGCCCAAACCCACCTTAAGCACCGTCGCGAAAGCCCCATTCTGCACGGCGTGACCGGCGGGGTAAGAAGGGTGCGCTGGCGACCCCTCCTTTACGGCCTGCGTACCCAGCAGCGGTAGGCAGCGGTACACAGCGGGGGGGGGGGACACACGCGGTGGTGTGTGAACATTTAGCTGGCAGATATTTTCTGAGTTTTCATGTGTGCACACGGCAAACAGAAAGGGCAGAGGTGGTGGGTGGCCCCTATTTCGCGACAAATCTAGTTCTGATCGACCGTAAGTAAGAGTCGCACGTAGAAGGGGCAGCAAGGTTTTGGCCAAACGTTCTAGGGGGCGTATGGGGTCTCTCAGAACGAAATATCTACGCGAATACCGATTTTTTTGGTTCATTCCAGCGGCGTTTGTTTCGATATAGACCCAGGTCACGCATGGGATTCCTCAGCATCGGGGTGAAGAAAACGCTTACTTTTTCCGAAATCCTTTTCTGGGTGATGGACAAAAAAAGCAAATGACGAACCCCTCCTTACAGCAACGTGCATCAAAGTAAACGTGACGCCTACGGTGGTAGAGGGGATAGGGTTGGTGGCGAAACAATTCGTTTCGACCGAGGAGGAGCTTTCTCGTCAATGTAGGACCCCTCCCCCCCCCCCCCTCTCCTCGAACGTATTTCTCGCCCCTGTTCCGCGTTTTACCTCTACTACGGTAGTTTTGTTCGTTTTACCTCGACAAATCAGAGCGCAGGCGAAGACCGCTTTGAAGGGCTTCGTCCCGGGGGAGTATCTAACCATTTTGAGGAAAACTGCAGTCCAGTTATTCAAATTGTGAAGGAGGCTTGCCCCTGAAGGGGACTACCTGCAGTCTTCAAAAAGGACCGAGAAGACGTGGTGCCTCCGTCAACTGAAGCAGTTTTCCAGGACCCGGCACTCGAGGATCCATTCCACGGTGGGAGGGGTTGCTTGTTTTTGGGCCCCTCGAGCAAGCAACAACCGGTTGTAGCGCGAGTAGTAATCTTGGTTTCGGTCGTGCGGAGGAAAACTCTATTTTAGGTGACGTTTTGGGGGTGATATTTTGACGGAGCTCCTCTTCGAGCGAAGGAGCTCAGAAAACAAGCCGCCACCCCTCCAAGGTGGCATTTTCTACTAAAACGTGCCACGGTGAGAATAACTTTAACTTTTTTCTTTCTGCCGCTCTTCCTTACTCAGAGAAAGCTAGCAACACGAAAATAAGAAAGAACAACGCAGCAATCCCATGGCCTTTTATATATATATATTTTTTCTTGTTTGCGCCATCCCACTTATTATCCCCGCCTTTCCAAGTAACTCAGATCACGCGGGGTTACTAACGCGGGTTCTTCACCCCCCCTGTTGGGTCGGCGTCGTTTGGCAAAGACACTGTAAAACATGCCGCTCACTACGTGAGCTAAACAACCAGGGTATCGTTTTTTTTTTGTTTTTGGCGGTCACCGACAGCTGGTTGTCTAGTTAGATCATTTGTGCGAGGTAAAGAA
>JBBMHQ010085307.1:0-24183 GCA_037834295.1 Postelsia palmaeformis | reverse complement strand
AACCGCAGCCTCTACGGCTTGAAGCAAGCGTCGAGGTCGTGGCACAACCACCTTCTCACTCACATGAAGAGTCTAGGTTTTGAGCAGAGCCCCGCTGATGCGTGTGTCACGAGGTTGGTCGAGTCGAGCTCTGTCTCCATAGTAACAGTGGTTCATGTGGATGATATTTTTGCTGTAGGGCGCAAGACTAGGTGCGATCAGTTCTGTGAAGACCTGAACAGCCTTGTTCCGATCAACAATCTGGATGAGTTTCGGTGGTATGCCGGTTGTTGTTTTTTGAGGGATTGGGAAGCTGATACTTTGACGATTTCACAGCAGGCGTTCGCTGAAATGACCGCGGCGAGGTTTGGTGTTAGTTCTGGAAGGAATAATCCGCTTCCGACTGGTGTGAAGCCCGAAGCGTTCGACGAGAATGAACCCGCGGTTGATTGGCCTTTCCACGAGTTGGTGGGGTGCTTGATGTGGCTTGCGAACCAAACACGACCGGATATTGCGAACGCGGTGAGGGCGGTAGCGGTGTACACGACTAGGCCGAGGGAAGTCTACTGGGAGACAGTAGTCGGTATTCTAGAGTATGTTTTTTTTACGAGTGATTTCGGTATTACGTTCCAGAAGGGTAGCGGGCTTGAACTGGTAGCGTTTGCGGGTGCGGACTACGCCAACAAAGCCACCGAAAGGAGGTCAGTTTCAGATGGGGCTATCATGTGTGCTGGGGCGTGTGTGATGGTTTTCTAAGACGCAGAAATGCGTTACGCTCTCGACCATCGAGGCTGAATATTTAGCACAAGCAGCCACTATCAAGGAGGCGATGTTCTTGCGCTACGTGTGGAGTTTTGTTTGGCTGGGGTTTGGGGAGCGGTGCATCACGGTTTTCGAGGACAACGAGGAGGCAAGGCACCTGGCACAAAACCCAGTGTGCACGTCGAATTCAAAGCAGATCGACTTTCGGCACCACTCTGTGCGAGAGCGTATTTGTAAGGGGAAGTTTGTTATTACCCGTGTAGAGTCTCAGGAGCACCGTGCAGACTTCTTAACAAAGCCGCACAACAACACGGTTTTTCGTTACCACCGGGATTTTCTGATGAACCTTTGACACCTCATTCTCCGAAATGTTTTAATATGAGTGAATGATATGTTTATTCGAAAAGTCTTTGTGTTTCTGGTATTGGATTTCGAGAGTTAGTTGTTCTGGTGTTTTCCGAGTGGTCGCAACGTCAAATATTTTTCAAGCTGAGAAATCTATGTGCTGTCTCGCATAACCGTCGCGATCTGTGTATCTATGGCGGGAGTGGGGATAAGGGGAGACTCTTGTCCGGAGGAACGGGGTTCCTCGCGATTTCTGGCAATACATTTCTTGACTTGATTTCATTTCGATTGGCATGACCACTCCTGTGGTATTAATCTGATGGATTTGTGGTTGAGGTTTTTGATGAGACTGAAGAGAGACTAGGAAGCGCCTGGGGGCGTGTGCGGTCCATATGAAAATGTTTTCTGACGAGGGAAGGTTCGGATGATAATTCGGAAATTGAGAGAGAGGTTGATAAGACTGAAAAGACACTGATGTATTTGAATCAATTCCGCGGAAAATGCCGTTTCAGCTGTGGCTGAACCCGAGAAGAATGCCATTTTACCTGTCATTCGATTTCGGCATTTTTATATGTTTGAGACAGAAAAAGGCTTATGAATTTGAGCATTCGAATACTGGTTTGAAAATTTGAGTGTTGATTCGAGAATTTGATTTTTGAGTCACAGATTGGATGTTTGAGTTTCTGAATTTCATATGAGTTGGTCATAAAAAGTCGATATATCGACCCAGCGAATTCGTACACTGTCTTGTTACCGATCTGGGGGGACATTGAAATATGATCCGCGTATGGTGGGCAGGGGGGATATTGGCTGTGCTCAAGATACACGACGGAGATGTTCCATTTAGTATGCGGGTATTCCATATATTGATGTGGGATCATAAGAACAGGATGTGGTAGGCGGATAATCTGCGGGAAAAGCGATAATTTTTTACGATCCCCAATATGGTGAATGATTACGTGCATGCGTCGCCACCTGCTGTCACTCGACATCACGGATATATTATATACATAAGAAGTGCCGTGTTATTGTCTGGAGACAACCACGCGTTCCCGTGCCAGCTGCGTCTAAACTTTTGGAGATCAATCAACAACAACTCTCAGAAGGACACGACGTGAGTGGGCAAACGCGAACGAATGGAGGAGGTATATGATATGGCGGGGCAATGGAGCCAACAAAATACGTGAAGTAGGCGGTCAAGTAGTGCAAGCTGGAGCCATCATAAATTGGACAACGATACAGATCAGAAATGGTTCACAGGTCGAAGTAGAGCAACCCGCCAACCAGGAAACTCGAGAAAAAAATTAACGGCTCCAACGAGTGAAGCAGCCAACAAATGGCGGCGAAAGATAAATAACGGTTATTGAATTTTTTTTAACAAGCCGAAGGACAGGAGGGTATCATGCATATTTAATCTCAAGCAAGATGTCAGTGGACTGCGAGATGAACCGCAAAAAGGTAAGCAAGTGCACGAGGGCCTAACCCCTCAAGGCACGATGACGACGGCATACGAAACCAAGAAACGGCCGACTTCTGATAGCCTCCAGTAAGTGCTTCGAGATGATTGAGGTATAAGGGCCCCGTAAAAAAATTGAAAGCTGGGAGAGGGAGACAAGGTTTGAAGACGACACCTCATTAGGCTCAAAAGTAAAAGACACACAACGACGACGGTGTACGACGAAAAAAACGGGTGACATCTAATACCCTGTCATTAGTGCCTCGAAATAATATGATGCTAGAGGAGCATTGTTGTACTTTAAGTTGCACAACGGCACGCGGAATGGAAAAACGAATATCAGAGAAAACAAATCAGGACGTAGGATTTGGACAGGACTAGAAAACAGCACGCTGCAGCTAATTTAATGACAAAAAAAAACTACGGCGACAACGGTTCGAAACATTCATGATTCAGAGGAACGACGGCCCACAGCAGACGACCTACATTTGCTTATGAAGGACGACGACGGCTTACGACAAGAAGAAGAGACCAAAACCAAACACCCCATAAAATGCCGGCAGCACTAATAATGTGTCACTGCGAGACACGAAAAACGAAGAACAAACCGCGAGGCCCTACATAATACGCAAGAAAATACGTCAAAATTTTCAACGACGATAGGGTGTACGATCACAACGATCCACAACACCAAAGGGGATTCCACCAGTTGCACGACGGTCTGCGAAGACGGCAAAGTGTCCTGGCTGAGTCTGAGGGAAACCCAGAAAGGCGCAAATACCTATCATAAGACAAAAAAATCAAGCCACCACCCAATTTGTGTGCAAATAGGTGGTACTAAGCACCAAGACTATATACCAGGCACCAACCGAAACGCCCGGTTCTGTGAAGTCCTCCACCGAGCGCCCGGTGTGTGGAATGGCCATCGCTTCGCATGAGACTCCCGGAGGCAGCGGCGGTCGCTTGCTCGGCGAGGCCGATGTTCGATGGGGTATTCGACGACGCACGCAAACAGGACTCTAACGTCCTATACGCAGATTCACCATTGGCGCAAAGGTTTGTGGGATCGTCGAGTGGGATCAGCGCACAAAGAGTTTTCGGCGGAAGCGATCCATTTAGAGCACAGGTTTCAAGGTTCACCTCGGGAACACGCTCCACGAGCGAGGACTAAGGATCTCTCAAAGGTGGTCGTTTTCGTCCTGCTGGTACGCTATAAGCTCCCGTGACCTTGTAACGCCTCGCACCCGAAAGGTGGCGGAGCTGGGAGTCCTCAGGCCGGGCTACCACAAGCAAGGATTTTGTTCGGCAAGTCTTTGGCAGTCACCCACTTGCAATCCCAGCCTCGGCAATCACCGTGGCACACTGTACACACACGCTGCGCAAGCAGTAGTGCAGGAGACAAGGATGGCAACGTGGTGGAGATCAGCAATACAACAGACACTGATTGAAAGCCTGGGGCACATGCTCGCAAAAAAACGTCGGCTTCACCTAAGACGTGACGGAGGTCGTCCCATGACATCCAAAATTACGTGCGGGCACAGTCTCTGACTCCCCTGATCGCAGTCATGTACACACTCGTGCGGTCTTGAAGGGTCCATCACGTGAGGACAGTCATGCCCATCAACCACGCCAAGACAGGGATACTCTTGACGATGGGAGACGAGGGTACCGGTTTGGGACGACTCCTGCAAGAAGCGCAATGGACGTGCAGTCGAGCGGAAACTATCAGGACACCAGATGCTCTGTTGAGGTCACTCACACACCAACAAGAGAAGCTTGACGGAGGTACTTATAAGCTACCATGGTACCAGGTATGGAGATAGCTTGTATCATCAAGAGTGGCGCTTGCTTGTTTTTTTTGCCGGAGGATGCGTGCTACAGCAAGCAGTAGAGGTGCACCCCTGTTCCTATTACTTGCTGGTTGCTGTTGTACTGCTGCACTGCTGAGGGTGTGGGTGGTTTGGTTGGGCATGTGGGGTGGGGTTACGATGGTCCGCACACACAACCCAAAGCATGAGTAAGCATCAGAATATCGGTGGTGTGGGTAAACACGTACACCGGCCCTGGCAAGGAGGATGGCAATAAAAAACCCACACAACAGTACTGCTGTACTGCTGAGCGTGAGAGTGGTTGGGCTCCAATGCTGCACTGCCGTGCTTAGGTTTGATTGGTGGTGAGTGGGTATAGGAACGCCGATGGTGTGGGTATAAACGTGTTTTGATTATCGATAAGGAGGGGGATCGTGAGAAGCCGGTACTGCTGTACTTCTGCACTGCTGGGGGTGTGGGTGGTTTGGTTAGATACGTGAGTTGGGAAATCGGTGGTACGCACACACAAGCCAAAGCATGAACAAACTTCGGAACGTCCATGGTAGTTACGTGCTTCGACCCCCAGCAAGGCGGGGGACAGTGAACGCTGCACTGTTGGATGTGGGGTTGGTCAGGCTATACTGCGGCACTGCTGGGGGTGTAGGTGGATTGGTTTGATTTGTGGCGAGTTAGCACAGAAACGGGTTTGCGACGACTCCGACTAGCACGGCACACAGCTTGCACCAGCAGCAATTTTTTCCTGAGCCGTTGTGCATGCCGCGGTATCGCTGTTTCGAACAGCAGTTCTGGTGATGGAATGGAGACAAACGAACAAACTACACATATGAGGGTGTAATCCGTATTCCCACCGCATCAGAGACAAAATTACAGCAGACTACAGATGAGAGACAGCACACGAGAGTCCAACCCTCGTTGATGCTTCTTGGCAGGATTGCCGAAGTACTGCAGGTATTCAGGTTGCATTTTATAGCCCCACCTTCACATCTGCGACGACTGACGTGGGTTCAGCGCTGAGAGCATATCGCCTAGTGTTAGACTATAGTCTACAGGGCTAGGGCTGCGGCCATACATACCGCTCTGTGCGGAACTATTTTTTTTTTCTTGTGTCTGTGCGGAACTATATTTTTTTTTGTATACTAGTATATATTAATGTCGACACGCTACCTATATTTTCGTTGAGAACCGATAGTCGTAATATTCGAGTTTTCCAGCAGTATTAGAACCAGGTATAGCTACTGCTCTAAAACAATACCAGGTAGACAGCTGCTGCTGCTGCTGTACGGAGAGGTAAGAATACAGAGAAATATGCCAAGCTTGTACGGCACAGACAATGGGGAGCAATCCTGCTCAGGTGGTAAAGGACCAAGACAGTCCGTACACCAGTACAGTTTGTACTAGGTAAGTACTGTACTACCTGGTACCTAGGTCGGAGAAAACAATCTACAGCAATGCTGCAGCGATGCCTGGCGTACATACTCTGTATTCTTTGTCACCCTTGCACAACATTATACTACAGCAGTAGCAGGCACCTGGTTTCGTGTGTAAACGACTCCCCCGTGGTACCCGTCCTAGGCCGGACGAAAAATCTGCCGCAGTGCTCGGCGTACATACTCTGTCTTCATCGCCACCTTTGCACAACAACACGGCACTACAGCAGTAGCAGGGACCTGGTATGGTGTGTAGACGACTTCCCCGTCGTGTCCGTCCTGGAGGCAAGCTGATGGCGCTCCAAAACGCCAGTCTCCCAGCGGTGATACCACTACTGTAGAACTGCTGCACTGCGTGGTTGGGATGCCCCGTGGCCCAACGACACGCATTGTGTCAGCAGCAATCTTCCTGCCTTCGAGCGCGTGCCTCCATCCGTTTCTGCTCAGAAGTTTGGTGGGTTGTCATCCTTGAACGTTTTTCCGATCGAGCAGCAGCTTGCTGTCGTGTCGCACGGGGTATCACGTATCACCCCAAGCAACGACATATAGCTGAGCATACCAAGACATACCACAGCCGGTGTCATCCGGTCGTACCTAATCTCATATGTAGCTCGTGTGATGGTCTGTGGGCGCTGCTGTGGTGGTACTGTTCTGAGGGAAAGCCCGAGCCGGATAACTGTACTTGGATTGAACGCCCTTGGGAACTGCTGTTGTTTTATAAGTGACGCAGTAACTGTTTGATAAGTACTCCGATTTTCTCTACATCAGGAATGACCCTACCGTAGAACGTCATAGACCAAATATGACAAAGCCCATGCGTACAAGACTCGGCAGCGGGAAGCAACATTTCACAGACGTTTGCAAGTAGTGAGCAGCGACGTCGTTAACGCCGTAGGTGAATCCCGCTGAGCGACCTACGCTCCTATAAGGTAACCTGAATTTTGTCACGATTGATGTGCTGTAGACAATTTGCGAAAAATATCGATTCTCGTGCCAACTTTGACATACGCGATTGTCTACAAGCGCGAGGGCTGGGGCGCGGAGTTCAAGACACAGGGCTCCGTTGAATTCGAAAGTTAGCCCAGACTCCTTGTATGCGTGTCTGCTACTGATTCGTGCGGGATTGCACGTCAACGTCCGGGACGATTTAAGATCAGATATTGCGAGGGCAGGAGTCTCCTTTTGAGGGAGGTCAAACAGACAGACAATATGAAGTATCTGCAGCAGAAACCCTAGGTAAACCTGAGGGATTCGACCGGCTCCCTGCATGTACGTGTGTTGTACAGGTGTTCGCCAGAGGGCTGGTGCTCGTCTATCCGCCGCTTGTATCCCTCCTCTCATCACTAGCTTTACCGACACTGGCTATGGTTGTGCTACTTTCACGATTGTTCGCATCGAAAGCTCGGTGGTCCCAGTTAACCTACTCCCCGCATCGGTGTGAAGAAACCGGCGCGCCCCCCCTCATTCGTCCTTTTGACTCAGTCTCCAGACCTTCTCCTGGTGCAAGTTGGCGGAACGGCATTCGGGGCGCGAGTGGGATGGGCGGTGGTGGTACATTATGTAACTTCACTCGGCACCCTCTTCTGCCGTCTTCTTGCGGGGCTTTGAGCGGTCCGTCTTCACCTACCGGCCCCTAACTTGTGCTCGGGCGTGGGCCTCCTTTGAAAAGGTGACCGCAGGTGCTCGCCCCCGCTTTGCTGTGAAATTGGACACGTTTGCCTTCTCGGTATTCCTTATCGAGGTGATTAGCTGTCGATCAGAGCCAGGGGAGGCACCGGTAACAGCAGGTGTGTACGAGGTCGGAGGTGGGATGGGGGGCCGTGTAAGGCGTTCGTCTTGCGCTTCTTAGCACGGATACGCGATCCTCGGTACGTGAGGGAGGGGCTTCGCGGATGAGTTCTGCTCGTATCGGGGGAATCAAGCGTTTTCGAACGTAGCCATCAGCAAAGTATGCCACACGTGCTTGTACTGCGAGACGTTCGGTGGAGCGCTGCGTCTGACTTGAGACAAAAGTCGTGCATAAGCTTGAGTGACTTCCAGCAGGGAAGAGTCGACAGGTTCCTTACTTCCTTGCTTGAGGTTAGCGATGGTGCCAGCAAGAATGACGATGCGGTTGACTAGGCCGAAAAATCTTGTGAAAGCATTGATCCAGTCACGGCATGAGCGGGGGGGTCGGATTTCGAGAGCGTCCTCATCATTGTTCAGGTCGGCCAGTTATTTGTCAGTTCGCCACTCTGAGGTCTCGCACTGCAGCTGGTGCATGGTGGTGGCTGCTTCACCGCTAACTAGAAGGGGGAAATACTTGATTGCGTGGTGGTCGATACTTGCGTCCGGCGTATTGTCAGGTGAGTGTAAGTGGATGCGAGAGCAGTCAACGGGGAAGTGGCTGCTGTTGTACGATTTACTTCACTCTTGATTCGGGAGGCTGCGTCAGTGTGTGCAGTTACGGCTGCTGCGGAAGCTATGTCGAGGTTCTGAGTGGGCAACATCAAGTCTCCTCTCACCTCTCCCATCAGGGCAGCTGTTGGAGCGTGCACCGGGCTCGCGTTTGCCGGCATGACGAGTTGCGGTACCCAGGCTGGCGGACTAGTCCCGTTCCCGTTCAGCATGCAGAGCCGAAGGCACGCTGCTATTTTCAGACGAACGAGGTCGCCGGGGGGGAAATATCTTGGGCCCGCCATGACATCTTTCGCCAAACCGGAGGCTAGAGCAGTCCCCTTGGCGGGTTGCTCGTCATCATGCGCGTCCTTGCCGCAAGTGTCGGACTCCTCTTCATCAGTCGGGCTGCTGGCTAGTTTGTCGGGCTGCTGGCTAGTCTGTCGGTGTGTTCCTTGTCGCCAGGCGCCAGATCAGCAAAGCAATTGGAGCGTGCGGTGGGGGCCGCCTTGGCCGCCAGACGTGTTTTGTCTGTTTCTTCTAGGACCTTCCTCCGGAACGTGCGGCATAGTATAACACGCCGTTGTCACCAATGTAATGTTGCATCTGCTGTGCTCGCCGTTCGTACAGAGGTCGTAACAAAGATGTTGGAGTGTATATGTCGGGGAGAAGTCGCCGTTGAGACAACGCGAAGCCAGGGTCCCTAGCAGCCGTCTTTACGGCCGAGCAGAGTTTATTCTGACATAACTAGCAACGAGATGCTAGAGCGATTCGTGGTCTGACTCGTAGGAATTGTTTTTGTCAGCCCGGAGTCTGCAGGAGAATACGTATTCCCCGATGGCTATCTCCCGAGGATGAGTCTATACTGTAAATAACACGAGACGTTTGTGACCCGATATTTGGTATTGCTTGACCGGTGAAGTGTCTCCTACCCTGGCTTCCACGCAATCCGTGCTAGGGAAAATAGGCTTCGCCAACAAACACTCCGTTCTTAGTGAGGTGCTCCCTCTCAAGAATGAAATGAGAAGCCGTGCCGGCTTTTTCATGTTGTGCTGTGTGCGGTTGAACTACACCTGGAAAAACGTCAACCCTGCTTCTTGAACCACACGTGCTGCAGGACAGCGCACAACCAAGCCCAGAGCCT
Source organism: Postelsia palmaeformis (assembly GCA_037834295.1). Lineage (NCBI taxonomy): Eukaryota > Phaeophyceae > Laminariales > Laminariaceae > Postelsia > Postelsia palmaeformis. The sequence continues at coordinate 14,865 of JBBMHQ010085307.1, read as the reverse complement.
GGAGCAGCAGCGCAAACACGCGGACGCCCGAGCGTGAACGTATCGCACGTTGCTGGAGTACCCATGCGATTGACGACCGGCAGCATCAGGAAGCTGCCCCCCCTGTGAAACACATTATGTACATTTCGAAGCGCAGTATGTGGTCCGGTTTTGCTGCTGCTGGGCACGTGCAAGCAAAAACAACCTCCACACAGCATCGACAACGGCTGCGTATTGCTATAATGCACTTCGCTGAGAGCGGGATATCGACGGCACTGCCTGCAATTCCGTGACAGCGCGCCACATTTCTGGTAATAGCTCACGGGCAAGTTGTTGCTGCGCTTGCAGCTAGGCTCGAACCTTACGACGGAGGCTGCTTCCACCACGCGCCTGGAATCTGCATCGTCCTGCTATGCATACTCGCACGTACTTACGACTCTAACCGGAAATGTGTAAAACTGGTAGTTTCTATTTTCACGATACACGTTTCCTAAATTTCCGGACAGGGTGGGAGGATCGAGTATTTTTACTCGATCGTTTTTTCACGTTGAAGGGAAACAATATAGTGATGCGTGCGCATCTAAACGCTGGGGGTAATTCGCTACTACTGCTGCATCAAGGCCCAATTACAGATGGTCCTAGCTGCTGAACCGACACCGGGAGTGATGGCGATCGCTTGGCATGCGGTCGCGCTTTCATGTTCGGCAACGTTTGCCCGAAACACCGACGACTGGATGCCCTTTGCTTATCTTGGAATATTTTATTCGAATTTGCCATCCATGCATCAACAAGTGACTAATGTAAAGAGAGGGTCAATTCGCGCTACGAATTTCATACCGGCAACTTGTCGGAATCAGGCGCGGAATGTATTGCTATGTGCGCAAAGCCTCGCCGCAAACGTTGTTTAAATAGCGTCAATCAGTTTTTCTCTAGACAAACGGCTATGAATACAACCTGAAACATCGAGTTTTTCAGCGGATTTTCACCAAAATGAACAGAACAAACATCTGCAGACCAAAGCACAATCAGACTGTCGATAATCCTCCTTTGATTAGAGGTGCCTATCGAACTCCATCGTCTAGTTTGTTTCTCGTGTCGAGAAGTAAGGTGTTCGATACTACACATTTGTTTAGTCTATAACCAACTGAATGGGGTGGCGGCAGACCATTTTCAAAAATTGCTGTTTCGATTTGTTGAGGACAGATTATGGAATTGGCCGAATATGTCTTCTAGTGTGCAACGAATCCATTCCCATGCCACGCTGAGACTCAGTTTGACAAACTGAGAATAGCTTCAAGGCATGTAATAAGTATGTTCGAGCCGGTAGCGCGGCCAGAGCATGAACTTCCATAGGCTGCAAACCTTCCGTGCCGCGGGACTGACTTTTAGGTGCAGGCGGTTTTTATCGGACCTAGAACGACGTTGTGCAGGTGACAAAGGCCCCACGGCCAAACGCTCTGCAACGACCGGCAAGTTCTCAACGCAGGAAACATTTTCAAGCTGCCAGGCTCGGCTAAATACAGACGTACTCACCTCATAAAAGCGTCGGCCGCCTTCGCCGCCACGTTCAAAGTGAAGTTATTGGACGGTCTGTGGGCTTGAGGGTTTTATCCGGTCCCTACTCTCGTTCAGCTATTTCGTCACACGTACACCTAGCGCCGTTTTACAGTACAATGTGCATTGCCCCCCACTTCCCCCAACCCTAACCCGTGAGCAACATGTACTCCCGCTGTCGTCGTCAAGGATGTACACTGTCGTCGTTGCGCACTTACACACCAGACAAACGAGCCGTGCACCTTCATCCCTTAAATTAAGCTCCATTCAATAAATCAAAGAACCTCTTCCGGACCAGAACATCATATTCCAGCATTTGAAGGTCGCTCATCCGCCGAGGGTGCACGTGTTTCGTCCAACTCACGCGTTTCTTTATAATCAGTACTCGTGAGTAATTACTGCCCCCTCGTTATACGAGAAGATGCCCCATCATACATTCTGGCTGTTTCTGCCGTTTACGCTTCTCCCAACAGCCCGAAGCCCAATTCAATCCCATCATCGTCGTTTTAATTCAATTGGCCCTCTTACATTTTTCTTCGGCATACAAAGCACAGTATGCCACATATTTTTCCTTCCGAGAGTATTGCCGGACACTCGAGTCTCGAGACTGACCCATGACAGGGTTGGGCTGGAGGTCAACACAAGGGTAGACGTCAGCCCCCGAACACGCAAAAAATACTGCTTCCACGGGAATATCCAAAGAATGCCTTGTTTTTCAAGCCCTAGACCGTTCGCACCCCTCACAGGGGATACCCAGGAATATGAGCAGGACAATGTGATTGCGTTCAATCTCAACTCCATCAGTCATGCATACACCTTCACTTACCGTCAAAAAGACGCGCAGGGCTGGGAAAGTGAACAGTGATCAAGAATCAGTTTCGCTTTTGATGGTGTCAACCCCACATCCCAGTATTATCCCACATTTCATTCCTGGTGGTCTTAGCGCTGTATCGCCATCTGGGCCGGTATTGAACCCATTCATCTTGTTTCACCTATCCATCAGGTTAACCACCCACCGTGTGAGGCAGTACAACATTAGTTATGTCTCCCACGCACTTCACATTCCACACGCTCACGTATCGGTACTTACTCGAGAAGGGCATCGATTTTGTGTGTGTAAACCAATTGAACGGGTTTCACTCCGACATCACTAAATCGCGAAATTTTTTGAAAGAATTCAAACAAGGCGGGAATAACGCCCATACCATGAAGCGGAGTTAACAAAACTCTAAAAAGGAGGCTCGAAGTCCGGATTTGGCGTTCACAATCAGGCGTTCTACTGTTGGGGTGGACTCTGGGGGAGAATGGGCGCATGCTACATTACAAGGGCCATTTTTTCTGAGGGTCTCCACCTGAGGAGCTCAATACATCACACGAAGGCTGATTGTCAGCAAAGTGAAACTTGCATCTCAATGAGTGATCCCAGGACGCTTTTTTGCAAAAAAAAAATCATCCTTTTGACAATATCGTGTCCAGAAGCCCCATCTCGCACCAACCATTAGAGCAGGAATGTGCTACCTCTGTCGTAGGACGCGTCAGTGATAGTGTTCGATTCACGAAAAAAAATCTTCGATACTAATAGAAACCTAAGCCAGGGAACACGAAAAATGGGAACCTCCTCTGAATTTGGTGGAAATTCCTTCCTTTCTGGGGATAAACATACCAGTCCCCGGGGGATCACCGCGCTGCCCTCTGACTCGTCTAATCCAGAGGCAAGTCGTCACTATCGCGCACCAAGGGCTGCCGTGTGGAAGGGTCTGGGGCCGCCGTGGGGCCACGGAGAATCTGTCGGCAGCTGGGACGGCCAGTGTCCTACGCCGCACACTAGAATCAGAGGGTGGTTTGATAAAAGTACACGACTTGACTACTCCTGTAGGCAAGCGCATGAAACCCTACGTTGGGATAGGTGTTCCTTGGCGAAGAGGCGCAAGACGGCTGGGCTTCGTGCATTTGGCGTTTCCGACGCACCAACCGCGCGGAGAAATAGGAGGTATCATGTATATCTAAACGCCCGCTGAACGAGCCACGATGTCATTTTCTTACTTAATTTGCGACAGGCCTTCTTGAAGACGCGCGTGTTCGTTAAACAGGCCATAAAAAGAATTGCCACTGCGCGAACACAAAACTGGATTTTACCCAATTCACACAACCCAAATGGTCGTGGGTTCGATCTAAGACTCGTCGTCGGTAAGCATGCTCTCGTTTTGATGACTGACCATCAACAATCAGGGCAAACTGTCGTCAACGGTCTGATAAAATTGACGTGCGGTAAGGGGGTTAGTAGTGGGTCCTGTCGAACCCCGAGCCTCTCGAGAGCAGTGCCACCAATCAGAGATAGCAGTGTTCATCTGCACCTGCTCGTCCACGCTAACAGCCCCTGACGTCTCCATCGCCTCCGATCTCAGAGTCACGCGGTCTTGCTCAGCATGATGATCACGTGTCAAAACTTTGATGTTAGTCGATACCGCTCCAGAAGTTTCCGAGAAAGAGCTACGGCTGCCCACAACCACGTCTGCGGCTGCTAAGCAGTCAAACGTCTCGAACGCCGTGGTGTTGATGTGTACTCTCTGTTGCAAGCGGGAGTTTACACGGATTGGTTAGTTCTGTGTAGAAATGTGAAAAACACAACCCATACGGTTCACGACTATGAGTATAAGGGAATCGACATTGAAGCTCCGGTGGTAACCGAGTGGTGGGATCTCTAAACGTGAGTGAAAAAAATGTGAACACAGCCATGTTATGCCTCGAAACGCCAGCGTGGTCAAGCCCGAGCGGGTCAACACGTGATATGCGACAGAGGTATCCCTTATGTCAAAACAGTAACATAAATTCGTCGGCTCTCCACCCTTGTCTGATGTTATCCTCACCGTGCTGCAAGGGAGCCCAAGACCCAAGCAGGACTCTTCTTTGATATTCCAGGTGACGGACTCGCCGTGCTCGTTCACCAGCTGCAATCCTGTCAACGTCTCGGGCCCTTCGCTAAACACCAGTACGGACACACGCGCTGCAGGTTTGGTGGCGGCAATAGCCCGAAGAACTGAATCAACAGTCGCTTGAAAATAGGTGTGCGGCAGACTTCTAATTCCATTCTTAAACGTGATCGTGTCTCCTCGTCGCACATGAACCGCAACTACCCAAGGTCTGCCCGCTTCAAGTTGGTCCCCCGTTGACCCCGACCTATATGCTTCCGATGGATTTCCATGCATGTCTGGCAGCAAGCCATGACATCGTCCACGGTTTTGAGGAACGCTCCAGTATATTTCCCGCAACGATTGACGTGCGTACTGGCACACCCGATTGTCTGAATTCGGCGGTGAAACTGGTATACCCCAGTCCTTCAGCTTGTCTACTTTCATCGGGTCGGGCTCGTACACCACGGATGTGCGGTTGTCTTGTTCGAGGAACCAAGCATCACCGTTTGCCTCGGGAAAGGGGACACTTTGTAGAGTCGCGGCTCGGAAAGCTGCAGGATCCTGAACCATCAGCAGCGGATTGTTTGTAAGGCCCATCCAATCACCGAATTCCCCCGTACCGTGGCCTGCAAGGAGTGGTCCAATAATTACTGGTTCTAAATCGAACGAAATCGCACGTCTCAGCACCCACGCGATTCTTCCAAGGTTCGCACCAATCCCTTCGCGGGACTCGACTCTACCGAACACAAGATAACGGTTGTGGGGCTTGCCCGACCACAATCGGCACGTCCCTTGCCACTCCTCACGATGGGCGCAACGTGCTGACGGAACACTACCGTTCGATCGTGCGTCTTGTGCTACAACCGGTGGGAGCTGATCCGCCGAGTCAAGTTGAATATAGACTGACTCCTTGTGGCAGGGTGCTGGGGTAGACACCTGTTGCTGCTCATCTGTCAACGGGCGAGAAAATACATGGTGGAATAAGGGGAAAGGCAACTAAGTGAACATTATTTCTCTAGGATATACTGGTGTACCCGTACATCAACATACCCAATAGTGCTGGATGGGGCCATCGATTTCCGTAATGGCATACCGTTGAAGTAGAATAGACTCGATAGCTGGGGTCGAGTTCAGGCATGACTGCATTTCTCTCAATTAGGGCATACGAAAATACCTGTGAATGGTACCCAGTTCGGGTGCAGCGAGGAGTGTGGCAGCCAGCCTCGGCGTAGCGGTTCGTGTTTGTCGACAACCATAGCGGTTGTGCTTGTCGACAACCATTGTCATGAATCTGGCGAAGGCCCATGTACACAAGACGACCTACCAGCATGGTGCAGTCGAATGCACGATCTACTATAAAAGGTATAGCATGAAAGACGTAATGAGGAGAAGCTGACAACATGGAGTAAAGCACGCTTACGGCGGCTACTATAGCATATGATGGCTAGTATTGCCAACTGCAAGCAGTGCTTGGCCCATGCACTGTCTTAATGCAGGCGTGACAACAGCGGAAATAAAAAAAACGACCAACGTTATCTTCCAATTATTGTACCTGGTGATTCGATTACCAGAAATCGTATGCTTGATGAAGGGTTGTGACGATGACAAGCCATCAAAGATCGATATTGAGATCTCCGAACAACTTTTCCATGCTGCAGATGAGGTATACTGGCGATGATCGGCTTGTAGGCGGTGTTGTTGTGTTCGCAATAAATCGTTTATTCTATCCAGCTTCGTCACTACACCTAGTGTCCGTCCTGATTCCTCGTCCTAGAGAGATACTGATTATGTGGTCACAGACTGTAAGACAGAGGAAACCTACAAAAAATCGCAAAGTCAAGTGTCAAGCAAGTGAAAATCTAGGGTACCGGGTAGGAAAACACAACATCACAAGATAGACCAGCAAAAAAAAAACAAAAAAACAAAAAAACGAAAGAAACAAAAATCTGAAGAAAAAAAGTCCGAACACAAACGACTCAAGGCCTTCAGAAAAGCTGCTAGACGACAAGCATACGTACTCAGGAAGGTCAGATATCGGCTGCGCAGGCGAAGCAACACGAACGAGAGGGAGATACCGGCGTGAGTGTGTGGGAAAAGCAAGTCGAACCGATACTTAGCCACCCGTTCTATCTTTTCAACGATCAATTCGTCGATAGCTGTACTAGTACAGCTGCCCCTCCCTCCTTCCCCTCTCCCCTTGTCACCGTTTTTGGCGTCCACTGCTGCGTGACGAATTTTCTGTGCTTAGTTTCTGTGTCACCTTGCCATTAGGTAGTAGGCCGCTTCGACGACCCCGCGGTACCACTCCCACTTTTCACACCCGCCCTGGGCCATCACAACGTCTCTACTCCGAACAGCGGAGGTCGGTGGCTTGAAGAACCCTGGGGCCGTCCACTAGACATTGAGCTCAGTTCATGTCCGGTCGGCGTCATGGTTTCTCCCCACACGCCATCGTCGTAAGTATCACCCGGCGGGTCAGCCGCTCAATGGTCGTTCGCTGTACGGCACCCGCAAAGAGGTGGCGTCGTTCGCGGATGGTCGTCTCAACGCTCTCGCATTTTGCCTCCTAGAGGGCCTTGGCGTACGGCATGAGGTGGTCAGTGCATTGTCGGCGCTGGAAGCTGATGACCCGAACAAGGAGTTGGTGGTGTGCCGTTCGGAGCTCAGCGAAGTGCTCTCGACCAAGAGTCCACATCACGCACCTGTACAGCAGAGTCTCCACCAACTCGGCCATTAGCATGCGCACTTTCAGAGTGAACGGGGTATCCTCCATATCATACAGTTCCCGTTTGAACCGATTGGAGCATGCCCATGCGAGTCGGATCCGTCGTATAACCTCTGACATCATGTCAGCGCTGGCGACGACGATACCCCCCAGCTACAAAAACTGTATCGTCTGCCTATAAATATCCTGCTGATTTGATGACGAGCGGTGAGGTCCGGGGTGCTTTATTCAGCGTCCGCAGTATCATGGTCTCCCGTTTTCGTTCGGATACGGTTAGGTCTGCCGCTTCGAAAAGGGTCACAATGACGGTCATTATCTTCGCAAGGCCTTCCGCCGACTTGGAAACAATGCCGGCATCGTTCGCGTACAGCATACCCGACGCGTTCTACGATAGAAGTAAAACATTTCCACTTTTTGGTTTCTGAATGGCGTAGTTCCACAAACAAAATATAGTCGAGTGGTCAATCTTATTTTGAAAAATGACGGTTTTGATTTCTTAGCCCATGAAAGTTTCGATCGGGTTGCAATTATATTTTTGTCGAAGTCAGTTCTCGAATGAGGTATTGAGCTCCCTCAGTGAGAAACCTCAAAAATATTAGGGTGAGCTTTTATCTTAGAACGTCTCATCCTACAATGCCCTTCTTACGGAGGTTAGTGGGGCAAACTTTACCCTGTCCTCGCCGGGGTCCTCCTCGAGGTGAACCATGCCCCTCAAAATATCTGGGTCGTCACTGAAGCATACTAGCACGGCGTGTGTCACAGCAGCGAAGAAAGCCTTGAACAGAAGTGGTGACAAGATTCATCCTTGCCGCAGCCCCTGAGTGACGTCGAAATATTTTGAGTGCTCGCCGTCATCCGTACGGACGCGGGCTCACATGCCTTCGTGGATCTGGCGGATAACGGTAGGCATCTCCCCTGGTACGCCGGAGTGTGCGATCACTAACCACAGTAGCTCACGGTCGACGGAGTCATATGCGTTTTGCAGGTCGATGAAGCGATATACAACTTATATTTTATTGGTGATGTTCGGTTTTCAACGGAGGAGGTACGATTACGCTTGTAGCACGATACACATGTCACAAGAAATATGTTAAATCACGGGACGCGCTTCATGTGATATATGGGGAGTTGTGTTCCTCAAGATATGGAACACGCACGCTCATACACGCGGACGTCTCCGTAGCGACGGGGATGCTTCGGAATGCGGCTGGTCTTGTGACCTGGCTTCTACGATTTTCCAATATGTATCTTGCAGGACTGTTTTATACATACAGGAACAGCAGCAACACACGCAGCAGGGCCAAACAAGGAACGTTGCCGAGCAGAACATGTAGTGCTAACCTAAACCATAAGCATACTGCGAATTCCTTTTAATAGGGCTCCTTTGTAAAGTCCCAAAGTAGGTAAGCGCTTGCACGCACACATACACATATCGTTTTTCGTGTCTGCCGTGACGAGCAAGCCCCTAACCCTAACCCTAACCCTAACCCTAACCCTAACGAGGCTGAAATTGACACGGCTGATTCAAAGTGAAGACATCAACGAGTAATGTGGCACATATAGGACATATGATGTCGCAGCAGAGTGTACAATAAAAAAATCTTTGTACACAATTGGGCGGCCATGCCCCTCTTCGGCTCCGCGGGGCGGAGCGCAAACTGAGCTGGCTCTGGCGACAATGACAGGCAATAGGACGCGCGACGGATCCCAGTCAAAGCAAGAAGCAGCACATACGACGAAGTACAAACGCCGGCCAACGCCGTTCTGTATATACGGCTACGCGAACGATTAAACAAAGCCACCAGAATAAAACAACAATAGGGCAGACCCATTCGACGTAGCACTTTGTGCTTCAAGATGCGAGGTTCCTTCTTGGGAAATGCTTCGCTTGAACTCGTGGACACGTGACAAGTTGAACCGGGAGAACATGGGTATTTCAACAGTAGATTCACCTAGCATAATCTTTTGTGGGGATCGCGGCTGTAAGTGTGCCGCTGCTGTTGTACTCTTCGAATAGCTATAACTGTGCGGGCTGTTTTTACATCTAGAGGCGGCCTTCGGAAGCGTCAGAATGTTGATGAAGGAGTAATGTCCCCAGCCCTACTTCAGAGCACCCAGCATGTTCAGACTATTTTTGTACCTAACAATTCCCAGCATTAAACTGAATATACTGCAGCTTACAAAGTTTGTCCGTGTTGCATATCGGGTGGGGTAAGTGCAATGGGGACGCTTTCCTCAAATCCGCGGAATATGAAGCTTGAAGTGTTGCTGTTCATGAACTTCAATGCAATATACAGTCCCGACGCTTGTCTGCAAGAAAACCAGAAATAGCGTCCAACTTGCGCTCTCGAGCACGACATATCACAATCCAAAGCATTCGGCGCATGGGTTGGCACAGACACGTGATGAGCTATGCTATCCAGCCTGAGCTTCAACACCATTTCCTTGTTGCGGTAATTTAGGTATAATGACCTCTATATTGGGCAAGGTGAGAAGGGTCATAGCCGTGCGACTCAAGAGCGGTGGCGCACATGGCTGACCTCAACGTTTTGCAAGGGCTAGTCCATTGTCCGAGGGGGAGGGGGGGGCTTATCACACAAAAACCAAAGGGTTGCTGTACCTGTCGCGTTCTCGGCATGGGATAATAGCATTCCCGATCACTTGTTCTAAAGCAAAAAGTAGACGCGGACGGGCAGGTGCCAACTGAAATATATGCGGACCTGGTAACCCTAACCCTAACTGCGGTGAATGGTACAGTAGTCATGCTTCAAAAAAGGGATTGACCGTGATCTCAATTAAAGAATGTTGTATTGAAAATTCGTTCTTCTTATTTCAGCGGGGTACGATGGGCGTTAGGGGGTACTCGATACCATTCATGTCCGTGGTCGCATGATCTACACAGCAGGAGGGGGGGGGTACTCATTTTTTAGCATGGCCGTAGTCGTATGATCATATACACTCGCATCCCTACAATGCCGGGACGGAGCACGTTAGCTTTTGACCGACGAAGCAGACATTGCCTGCGCCAAGCCCGAGGCGCCATGGGGTGTTGGGCGAGTCGAGTGAAGGGTGTGCTGCATCTCACTAAAAACCGCTTTGTAGGTGGATTTTCATTCATATGGATGACAGAATCAAAAACTCGATATATGTTCTTGTGTGGTCACCCGCAGAGACAGCAATGCGTTTACTATGTAACTGTCTCATGGGTGCCTCACCATATACACACTACGTGATACGACCATCTCCCTTGTACGGAACAAAGGTTCCTCCGCACCAAAATGATCTTGAAAGAAAACTGGAAAGTCATTTGTTGCTTGCGTTTATTTTTCGATTATGCATCTCTGTCGAAATAAAACACGGTTCCTGACCCAAAGTTGCCCGTGGATCTGAATCTCAGACACCCCACTACCCCCCCCCCCAATATTGGAGGGAAAAACCGGACCGTTGCGATCCCATTTACAAAATGAAATTCTTCAATGACCCCCCCTCCTCCATCCAGCGAAACAAAATAGGGGGGGTCTTGAGACCGGAGTTACCAAAATGGAACAATAAATAAAAAAAAAGGTTTTCGCTCATTTCGTCCTACAATCACAGCGATCCGGTTTGTTTTTCATTATAACCTTCCTAGGACTGTGGTGTCGTTTTTATTTTTTTATGTGCGCCCCTGCCTGACCTTATTAGATACACCTCCAACACTTGTCCGCTCATTGTGTTGTTTACATATATTACGTAGAAACGGTGGCCAATATTATCATCTCCCTGTTGGAAAGCGCTTTCTCGCTGCTAGCTAGTGTACCCCTCCCTTTTCGATTACTTCACGAGGGGGTTTGCACTCGATGTGATGCATGAAATCAGTTGGATGAGCAAATACCCTTGCATCGCTATAACATCGAGATAAGAGCACGTTGAGTTTCATCAATCGGAAGGACGTTGTGTGCACCAAGCGCAAAGCACCGTGATATGTTCAGCGACTCGCATAAAAAGCCGCATCCTACTAAGACCCGTTCTTGAGGCGATCCTGCACATGGATGACAGCTTGAGTGAGGAACACATTACCCGGTTCGTGGTCAACACCGGAGGCAGCAATGGGGGGTACCACGCAACTGCTTCTAGAGTGCCATATCATACAGTACACTACGTGATGCGATCACACTCCTCGTGCGGGAGAAATATTTTCGACCCCCAACAAAATTGTTCTTCTAGCTTGCCAGCTGTAAGGGACCATCTTACCGATGAGGTTTTTTATAATACTACGCTCATCGTTTTTTTGCTCTACGTGATTTTGATTTGATTGGTCGAAATATAAATCACCACGCAGGCAGTTTGACTTTTGATTCGAATACCGCGAAAAAAAAGGGATGCGACACGACGCATTTACGTACATTTCTGCTGTTCGTGCTACATAATTCGAATTGGGGTGTTTACTCAACTCGTCGTTGAATGTTTCTGTAACCGAAGCAAGCCATGCAGACTTCAAGCCGTGTAGTCGACTGCTTCACAGATGCGATCCACTATTCCCGACAGATAGGGCCACCGGGGTAGCCGCAGCGCAAGGTCCGACGGCCCCTAGCACAAAGTAGACCATCCGCAGCGTCTCAGCAATTTACAAGGAGGTCGCACACCCAGTTTTGTCATCCCTTCATGCCTCGCAGCCGCACGACCACCGACCAGGTCACGACCCCGATCAGAAGTTCGATCGCCGTATCCCTGTCGCTGCTGCCTGAGTGGGGTCTCGGGGCGGCACCAGCCACCCAAGGCGCCTTAAGAGCGATATCCTCTTCGGCGATGCCGCAAGAAATAATTGACAGCTGAACAGGGCGCGCCGGGAGGACGCGGGCCGTTGCCCGCCTCGTTGCTTGTCCTCTGGTGTTCGTTGACCCTTGTACGTTTGTCATTAAGTCTTCCAGTACGTTATTCTTCGATAGGACCCGAAGGCAAATTGATCTCGAAGTTCTATTCAAATTTAATGTGGTTGTGTTTTGAATAATTGATTATCCTGAAAAAATATCTCGTCAAGACGGGCCTCAACCGAAGGCCAAAAGAACGAAACAAAAAGTAGTACACTGGTGGGCGAGCTTACCTATAGGGAGCGGCGTGTTTCGCAGTGAAGTTACCAACCAACGCCAACCCAACCCAAGTATAAGGGGTTAGCCAGCGGTCAAACTATTTCCTCGGGGGAGTAGAATGAGGTTTGATCATTCCATCCACCATCGGTACAAAAGAGGCCAAGAGAGGGAACCAATGGAGATACATGTGTTATGCAAAGAGAATATTCGTGGGCATGCTGCATGGGGTTGTGCTGTGGTAGTCCTGTCACCACGGCTTCGTCAAGGCCACTGAAACCGATACCAAATCGACAACCCAAACCAAAAATCTGTGCACAAAGTGTTATTGACCATGACTGTATGCAATAGCGTTGAAAAGCTGTAGAGGCCCAACCTCCCCCCTTGCGTCGTTGACTTACCAGGGAGAGATCGCGCCATGTAGAAGTAAAACGTACCCGTCACGACCAGCGACCGAACTGTCGTTGGGCAGGGGTCCACTTCCGTCAGATATACGCCTGAACCGCTAGTCCAACAGCAGGCACTGAGTGCCATCACAAAAATATGGGTATTCAGCAGATTTCCAACGTGAGGAGTGCTTTTGTTGGCCATGTCCGGACATTACTCTCGACCCGGGAATACTCATCCCACGGTAATGCTTGCACTGCTGTATGGCTCGATACATGCTGACCCGTTGAGCCAATCAGGTGAGCAACTACAGCATTACGAGGGAGCATATTACTTAGGACCTACGGTACATACGAAAAGCTATATACTCAACTACTCCCCACTACAATATTTGATCCCCCCGTATTTGTATCCGTCAGAGTCTTGTCTATACTATTAAGGAGCAGTATGCATGTACTACAGTCGGACTAGCTCATGGGAATCTCGGTCAGGGTAAACGAACGAAATTATTCGGATTATGTTTTGGATACGATATATTGAGTCCCTCACGCGAGGGTACAAACAAAAAGTACACCGTTACCATGGCGATTCTCAGGGTTCCAGTACCGTTAGTCAGCACTGCGTCGTGCAGGCGGGATTAGCATCAACGAGAGTGACAGAATGATGTTCCGATGCAAAGCGGCGATTTTGTCATCAAACAGAGAAAAAGCCGAAATAGACAATTTGAGCGTTATTCAGGCGCTGGGTATTCAGGTATACATCATACTCACTGTGAAAGGCGCATTCAGCACTGATTACATTTTCACTGATCATGGTGCATCTTCCTGTTGTTCGTGTTGTTCTGTTGATGGACTGGATAAGTTGGAGGTGCACACTTGTAGGCGATTCCAGGCCAAACGAAACGCTACATTAATCCCGTCTGTAAGGAACAGTTCTGACTACGACGATCGCAACTCGTGGGTCAAGTATAAGATCCAAATAGTTAGAAGCCGGGGTGTTAGTCCTTATTTCAACATCAAGGGGCCATTGCACACGATGAAAACCAAGAGCGAAACCCAAGGCTAAACAAAAGTCAAATTCTGGTATAATCGAGCTAAACGAGGTCGGGCAAAATAGGCCGAACAGGCCTGAAAATCGAACATGATGACCAACAATGAAAACATGTCCTTGTTCGAGGCGGAGTTCGCCAGAACTGACGCATAATCTACATGCGGCAAAGGCGCCTCTTTTTTTTTCAAAATAGGAGAGCCTGCCCGCACGGCTGATCGGGCATACTCTGCTGCAGAAATGGCACCCGTATTCGCAAGGACGTGATCGACCGAGTATATAGGACGGGTAATGGACCATAAGGACTACTAAACATATTAATAGAACATAAATATTGTAAATACGCAGCGGCATAACCCCGTGGGCCAAGAGTTTATAGCTGCCGTTTGAATGTCCGTGTTTGGTTCAAGCGTTTAGTTTTTAACTTTTGATGAAAAATTCGAAAATAAACGACCTATTAGATCGGGAACCCCGAACCCTACGAAAGCGTTCAACCAACATGCCGATTTCGAGACACAGCCTGGAACATTATCGTATCGCCGCTGTGGGTGAAAAGGGCGAACATGATTGCGCTTTCTTGTTTTTCAAACGGCGACAGGCGGCCCATTTTTGTCTTTGCTCGTTGTAAATTTTCAAAGCGCATGTACACACCAGCTTGTTGTGCAATGATAGGCTCTCGACAAGTGTCCACGCCCAACCCGCTTGTCGTCTGGCGAGAATAACGGGTACAGTGTCGGCATCAAATACATCAGGTCGACCCATGGTCTACGAGGCGATAACTTGCAGGCGGCGTCCGGCGGTCTTCTCCCCAATCAAAAAAAAAAACTAGTTTTTGGCCGATTCAAGAAGGTTCGAGGCAATTTGTCATTTCTTTCGTGCACTCAGCCAAGATACAAGATATCATACGCCCAGCTAGCGCTCTCCACGCATCATCGGCCACATTGTGAAGACGGTGACCCTAGAGTGAGCTGGAGACCCTCATGAGCGCACACTTTTTTTTCTTTTTTTTTTCTCATCCCATTTATTATCTTCGCCCTTCTTTTCTCTCTCCCTCTTCAGTCGTAACTCAGATCCGGGTCACTAAGTAGGCGCTTCTCCCTCCTCCCCACTACGGTACGTGTTTTGCATTTTTATCGCGAGAAGATTTCAGCACTTTCTTCCCTCGTCGACTTGCGTCGAATTCTGCCTACCCACGCAA
>JBBMHQ010085296.1:2500-11209 GCA_037834295.1 Postelsia palmaeformis | reverse complement strand
ACATTTACCGTCCCGTCCCGCCGATAAAATCTCTCCCGCGAAATTATGTGGCCTCCGGCGGCCATAACTTGCCTCTTTCCCTGCGAGATACATTCATTCCGATTCGTGGTCGTCTGTTCCCATCCATTTCCACCACGAATTACGAAATTAATCAAATAAAATCGACTTGTACTATTAATATTGATACAATTTAGGACGTACTAATACCTGGTTATGCTATCAAAAACTGTACACAACTCCTATACTACTATTGAGATTAATTTGAATGAATAAGTATAGAACAACAGCAGTAGTAGTAGAAAATAGTTGTAGGCGTATTACGCAGCTTTCAAAAAAAATAAAAATTGGGTGTATCAACTATTCAATTATTAACCAGTCGAACTCACACCAGTAAACATCATGACCCTCTTCTCTTCTTCGGCCTGCCCCGTCCTTGGGGTGGGCCGAGGAAGCTCGCGAGGACCTGCAGCGGTCTAGCGGCAGTGACACGGGCATCGGGCAACGAGCCTCCGGCTGATCGAGTACTTACTAGCTTAGGGTTCACTCCGCTTTCGATTACGTTATCTGATCGAGTGTTTTTTATCGTGGTTTTCTCCACCTGATTTCCTACTTTTGACCCACGGCAGAAAAAGCGGAAATACGGATTCCGGCGGGACTCGAACCCTGGACTTCTTTTGTTCGTTTTATAAAGGATACCAGTACACCACTTTCTTCTGTACGAGGCACCGGGTTTCTAAGTGGGCACGTACGTACGTGTTCGTCCCCGCGCTCAATTAGCGGCCTGTCCCGTCGGTTCATTATTCGCCGCAAACATGGCGAAACTCGACGGTTTGAGCACTTGCGGTGACCAAAAATGTTTCCCAAAAAATTATATATCGTGACCTTTGATTTCGGCAAGACTCAAGCAATGTTTGCAACCTGTTTGTGTTGTCTTCACATTCAATCGCTCTTTCGTTCTTGCCACCCAGCTTCATCGCTATTGATAGTGTCACCCTGATTCTCTATACTATTATTATCATATTAATAGCAGTAGAGATATATGATTTTGTGTTTTGGCCAGAATCAGGTATACCTGGCCACTTTTCGTCCAAAATCAGTTACATACTAAAAACAAGTTTAAAATACACCCTAAGGAGCCCTGCCATTGGCCAGGCTGACATCGTTACTGCTTTTGGCACGAAAAGGCCGATAAGCAAGGTACGACTGCTTTTTTTTACTATCTGTCTAGCTTTCAACTGATTTTGGCCAGCTTTGAATCAATCAGAGAGGCCGTACGCACACTGCTGTTTTCGCTTCGTATGCGTCTACCGTCCATCGGTTGAAATTCTTCTTTAATACCGTATGAGCTCTCTTCCCGCACGTCTTACGACGACAAAGTACTTATTTGTACGTGCATGCCTGTACGCTGTTTTCACTTTTTTTTCTTTGGGTTGTGTGACGTGCTTCAGTGATTCAATTATCGTAGTTGTTGTGCTTTGTATTCTGTTGTTTTTTGCAGTATGATCACAGCAGTCTAGCACAATGGTCTCCGTCTGCACCACCCCGCGTTGAGGTGGTCTCAGGTTTGGTACGGCAAGATAATTTCGTGCCGAGCAGGCGGTTCCGCGAGGACGGTCTAGAAAATTTGAAGCTATCAACGGGGGGGGGGGGGGGGTCGCCGCCGGAGTAAATACTCTTGGCCCCTCCTCCGTGGCGAAACAAACGAAGCCTATTCTTATTAATGTTAATAGTTACTTTCTGCAGGAGGTCCAAGTGTAGCCCGTGTTATCTACACTCTACAAAAGACAAAACTAAAGCCAGATTTTAGAGGCCATGTGGCACGCTTTATTAATGCTTTGGGCGCATTATTTTATTTTTTGTTTCCATGGACAGAACACCGCTCGTGGCGCGCGTTTTTCACCTGGTTTTAGTGTGTCCCTGGTACCTGCTTTTGGCTCGAACGGATCAGGTATACGTGATTTTGGCATTTGCCCTATTATTGTTGTCGTCACTGACTGCGAGACAGAACAGCGAAACAAACAAAACAAAAATAGCCGCAAATTCATTGGTAAAGCAAGTGAAAGGCCAGCGTAGCGGGTAGGAGATCGGAACAACACAAGCAAGACATGACACCATTGAATAAAAAAGCAAGGACAGAAACAAGAGAACCAAGAATTGAAATGAAACAAAACATGACTGACGCCAGGAGATTAGAAAGGTTGCTACTCGTACGTACCTGGTACCAGTAGATGGAATGTCTGAGATACTTTTAATGGAGCAGTCGTGATTGATATACTTCGATCGCACTTTCAGCACCGCTGTCCCGATGTGGGGACAAACCACTCTAATTCCCATTAGGTTGTCTCCCAAACGGCACTGCGATCCTAGTGGGGATATAGCATCATGCAGGACACCTGGTACCTGGTATGTGTTAAATAGTACTATTATGATAGTTCTGCTGTACGTAACCGTTATTGAGGGAAGAGCTCCGATACCTCATACCTGGTACGGTATACCAAGTACCAAGTACCAGGTGCCAGAATGGGCGTGATCGATCTTCAATATATGGCTGCGATCCGTGACTAATCATGCATTGCCCGGGTATTGTACTGGACCGCATTGCATTCGATCGTCTTACGCTTATACCGCAAGCGGTAAATATATCAGCAAACCTTTGTTTTTGTGTTACTATTAATATCAATACCACTCTTTCAGGGCCATACCACTCTTTTAGGGCTGCAGGACCTACGGTTCGCACAAAAACCTATATAATTCGCTTTTTTCACGAACAATATTTGGCGCTATTGACTATGGTAGCCGGCGTCCCCGGTAGCTCGGTAGGTAGTCCGCGCGCCTGTCAAGATCAATTTCGTGGGTTCGAGTCTCACCGAGTTCATGCTCAGAGGCGTTTTATTGCGTAAAAGAAATTGATTAGCGGAAAGCGCGAGAGCGTGAGTTAGCCACATTCGATGAAAATCGACGAGCAGTGGGAATGCTGGGCCCTATGCGCGATAAAAAATTGAAGCACGTACCGGGGGGGAGAAGGGTAGGATACCTGTGACCACGGCTTGTCTAGAAGCTCGTCGAGGATGAAACCTCCTACGAGTGAGGCCGGAGAGTGAAACTTATGATTGAACAAAAAAAAAAAAAAATGGCCCCCCGTGGTAGATAGCAGTGAGAAAAAAATCGGTATCCCAGGAAATAGATGATGGCCACAGGCGACCAAACAGGAAGGGCGTAAGATTGTTATCAGCGACATGTTTCTACGCTCTATACGGAAACCACATGATGAACGCCCAAATGTTGGAGATGCCTCTGCTCGGAGTAGGAACGGTCCTCCGTCTCGAAAGGGATACCTGGTACGTGGTTAGTGGTCGCATGACTATAAATAAGACAAGCAGTAAACAAGTTCGCCCCCCACTCCCGTCCCGTCGACGCAGGTAACCGCTGAGGCAGGCTGGTCCGTCCGGCGGTTAGCAAAGGAGGCGGAGGATAGAGTGCGCCAAGAGCATGACCTTTCCTTGGCAGTGGCTCTCGTGCTGTGCCCGGCCCGCGACTCGGCTATCCCGTTCTACGAGCCCCTCGCGAACTTCGTCGGGTCTGGGGTGAGAGGGATTATACTGTCAGGTTGGTGTCGTTTGTTTTGCAGCTGTCGCCGTGTTTTCCCCCCCCCTTTGCGTGACCCCTTGAGGGCTCGTAACTCGGTCGCTTTAATGAGGATCGTTGGCCGATAATGATTTGGGTTCTTCGGGTCCATGTTAACGTGGAAGTTTGGTTGGAAATAATTTTGATAAATCAAGAATTTTAGTTTCGATTTCGAAAAAAAAGGGTGTGGGTCCTTTGGGGGGACGGCGTACCATTATTACCATTATTACCATTAGTACCATTATTACCATTATTACCATTAGTACCATTAGTACCATTAGTACCATTAGTACCCTTAGTACCATTATTACCATTAGTACCATTAGTACCATTATTACCATTATTACCATTAGTACCCTTAGTACCATTAGTACCATTATTACCATTAGTACCATTATTAGTTGGTAGTTGTCAATCAAAAAAGAAGTCAGAATATCATTTTATTCCGAACTATTGAATAAAATCTCCCCGTTATGATGGGTCCTTAAGGCCTAATACGTACCGGGTACGCTCCTTTTCACACCCACCACCCCAGCACGGCAGTGGCAGTGGTGGCTCCTTCTCCACTTTGGTGCCTGTTGAATAGTGCCCATTGCCCACTATTAATACTTTAGTTAATGCCCGTGAAAATCGATCGGAACCGGTACGATTTGGTAGTGTGCCTCGGGAATAGTGCCGGTGGGCCCTGTGGTGCTGTGGTGCCGGTTTCGCAAGCCCCCGGCACTATGCGAGGGACACCGTATCACTCGGCACTTTTTCTTCAGCCCAGATAGACAGGCGAGGGAGGGGTGTTTTCTAAAACCGAGTGAAAAGAACTCGTTTTTCGCTCTTTCGTACTGAGATCTCACTGCTACAGCTGTGCTGCGCTGTTTTTGTTTTTCCTTTTGGCATTCGATCTTCATACCTGGTATTACAGAGAACCGTGGTAGTCGGGACCCATTAACTATTAATACACGAAAAACTAGATAGGACAGTAGTGTTTTCGCGCCTGAACACTTTGAGATGGTCCTCCAGGATAGATAGGCGTTTCGACTACGGTATTATTAATATTTCGGGGAACCATCCAGGAGTTGATAGGACCTACGGTATACACAAAAACCTATATATGTTCCTATTTGTACTGACAATATGAGGTCCTACAAGGCGCTTCGCTTCGCGGACGACCTTCGCCGCCCGCTACGCTCGGGCAGGAACATAAGTGCATCAAGGCATCAAATTATGCGGAGCGGACAAAGGCCCATGATTGATTTTGGTAGTTTTTTACTGGCGACTTGATAACGCCAAGAGTGCCGCCGCCATGCTTCAGGAAAAAACTGCTCGGAAGCAACATACGCTTCGCGTCGCGGATGTCGTACGTATGTACATACCCCAGGTAGGGTGCCTTTTTTCTTATTTTGATACCCAGTATGCTCTTTTTCTGTACTCGTATACACGAAAGAGAAAGCACAGCAGCAGAGCAAAAGCAATGAAAATGAAAGCGAAATTCTCGGGAAGAAAAAGAATCCCCGTCCCCTCTCGTGTAATTATTTTCTGCCTGATTGGAACACCTTACACCCGGTCAAAAAGGAAAAAAAAAAAATCGAACAGAAGAACTTCTCTCTCAGCCCCGTACGCCGACCGCCCCTTTCGCGACCATCTCGCAACCGATTCGCTCTGGGTAAAGCTTTCCTTCCTCTCTGCCACAGTGAGCCCCGTCGCCTGCCTCGCGTGAAGCCCGATGCTCACCGTGGCTCTCATTCGCCAGCGCGACAACGTTGGTACTTAGAATGCGTCGCTCTCTCATTAATTTTTAGTTTTCATCGCAAAAATAAGCACCGCTTGCATTCTATTTTGCATATCACAACGACCCTTACATACTCGTACATAGTATAACCGGAACCACATCAGGAGGCTTCTGTAGTCAGAGCCCATTCTTGCTTCCCTCGTGTCTCGGGGCACACGCGATGCCTAGCCACGAAAACAGCGACCGCGCTCCTTGCGACACCCCCTCTACCCGCCACCACCCGCTGACACCCGCGGCGGTACCGCGCTCGCCTGTGGTACCGTCCTCGGAGTACGCGCACGTACACGAAACAAAGTAAGAAACAAGAAGAGAAAAAGGACAGAACGTGCCGAGAGAAATGGAGAAAGCAAAGAACCGCTGGAAAGGTCCGCCAAGTAATGAAGGGAGGCGGTTTCGAAGTGGGAGCTCTGAGAGGCCAGGGACGTACCAACCGAGCTCGCTCGGAGAGTGAGATCCAAGTACGTACGGTAAGTAACTTTATTTCCTATGGTATTCCGTTATTTAGCACTCATGGTCGCTTTTTGTCTTTTCAAGAGTGCTGTGTTGCTTTTCAACTTTTGGGCGTGCACCCCTATCCCCTATTCCACCCTCTACTTCCGCGAATACCCAGGAATCGTTGGACTTGGTGGGAGACGTGGAGCGTGTTCATCGATCGGGCGCCCCGCCCTCGCGCGGGCCTGGGGATGAAACGGCAGCCGTAAGGCCGGAGGCGGGCCCGTCCCCCTTCTCCGCGAAGGTGCGGTGGGATGTTTTGTTAGGCTTCCGTCTGGTTCCGCGGTTAATTTGTTGAAGCGTGTTGTTTCGTTCTGTGGGTTCATTTTCTATTCTTTCTGTTTTCTTTTTTTTTGTTGTTTTTTCTTTGTTTTTCCCTTTTTTTCTTCCTTCCTCGGGCAGATGATCGATGTCCACAGTTTCGTACATATCTTCCAGGAAAGATTATCTGTATGATCTGTATGATCTGTGCGATCTAGCTCATGTTGCCGGGTGGAAGCTGTATATCACCTGCATGATCTACTGTAGGGTATGATTTCTGGATTGATCTGTACTGCGCAGATCCTTAACGAAATCTCCTAACGTCAGGTTAGGATCTAGATGATCCATCTGTATGTGAAATATCTGCGTATGACCTATATGTGGATGATCTATCTGTAAATGATCTATCTGCAGATGATCTATCTGTGCAGATCCTGCACAACACTTCATAACTAATCTGATATACCCGGGCATAACCTGTACAGCATCCTCATAGCAGCAGATTGAGATCTATCTGTAGATTATAGTAGATTATAGTAGATTATAGTAGATTATAGTAGATTATATACAGATGGCCTGTCTGCAGATCACCTGGAGATTTTGAGATTTTGAGTCCAACGTGTACAGCAATACCTCATATTTTTATTTGGCTTTACTTGACATGGAGTGTGCTTGATTCAGCATGACTACACTCTTGGAAATTTCGTTTGACATGACCCCCGACATTGTTTACGATGGTGATGGGTGACATGAGGTCACTGAGTTCACGCAACTTTCCTCTATGCCTGGTTCACCAAAGAGTGACGTGTCTTCGCATGAAGTGACGTGGCTTGACGCGGTATTGTGTGACAGTATTTGACGGTTCACGTGACATGACGTGTCATTAGACTGATCGTTTGTCATGGAGTGGCGCGACCTTGGAACCCAAAGTTCCGTTTGGGGGAAAAACTACTTGAAATTAGATTTGAACCAGCTTTTGAGCAAAGAAGGCGTTTAACCCTATTAGGACCACGGTTCCGTCTAGGGGACGAATTACTTGGAATCTGACTGGTTCGTCCCCAAAAGAGATAGAAAGAGACTGCGTTGCTACTGGAAGGGTTATAAATGTGATATAATGTCTTAGGAAAAATTAGCTCGAGCAGCCTTCGAGCAGCGAAAGATTTGACGCGCGATGTCTTCGAATTTGACCTGAGGCAAGTTTTCGGCGGAATATAAATATCATAAAAGTGATTTGACGACATTTGACGGATGACGTGGCATAACGTAACGGCAGGTGCCCGTGACAATCCTGACGGGATTCTTGGGCGCGGGAAAAACGACGATGTTGAACCATCTCCTACACGTGCAGCGAGAGAAACGGATTGCGGTCATCGAAAACGAGTTTGGCGAGGTGAAGTTTTTTAATTGGTTGTTTTCTGCGAAAAGTAGACGTGTACTGCTGTGTCGTACCAGGTAAGGAGCACCTTGGGAGCCAAGCCGTATCGAAGAACACAGTCGTCTTAAAAAGTGCATGGCGCCTCAGGAGCTCTGAAGATAACGTTGGGCACCATCGACGCTCAGTGGTATGGGGTGTAGTCGTGAACGGGGCGCCAGTTTGGAGGGATGCCGTGTAGTACAGGGTGTTGCGTTTTTCATCGATTGCTCCAGCAAAGTACGGAACCAATCGTCGGACAGTGTTTCGTCACTTGTCCCACTGGGCCGACAGATGGTCATCTATCTATCTGATATGTCTACAGATAGGTCATCTAGTTTTTCGCCTGCCTTTGTGTGGGAGGTTGTGCAGTGTGATCTGCACAGTACAGATTCAACTCGGGAGGAAACTTGTGCCACAATTTGATGCAGATGGTTCTGCTCCCACCCGGCGACGCGAGCTATTATTCACGGGGGAAACGTAGTCAATAGGACCAAATATTGTGAGTAAAAATAGCGAAATTTATAGGTTTTTGTGGGTATCGCAGGTCCTATTTAGTATGGTCCCCCGTAAAAGTAGACCATACCTGATCGACAAAGAATCCGCCTTGAAATGTCTCTAAGTCATGAAGTGGGGATCGATGATCTGTAAGACATCTGTCAGTCAGTCATCTGTGGGCTGTTGTTCTACCGAATTTCCGCGTGCCATGGAGAATGCTCGCAAACATGCTTCGGAACGAGTGCCGTAACTGTCGTCTTTGTTGTTTGGCGTTGCTTCTCTCGTTACTTCTTCCTTTTTTTTGCTCTGGTACCCCAGGTGCCTATTGACGGAGACCTGTTGACCGACGGAGATGGACTGTCGGCCGCCGAACAGGTAGCCCCCTTCCCCCTCCCCCTAGTGCAAAAAAATAATGTCCCACTTGATGGATGATGCAGGTTATACCGCTCCCACACAGCGAAATGAGCTAGATCATACAAGTCAGGAACATATCTACCTTCGAAGATCTAGATCGCAATGTGGGGATCGAGGAGTTGATCTGTCACATGGATTGAAGTTGAAAAAAAAAGTTCGAGTTGCCCCCCCGCCCCCTTGCGATCAACTGATTCGACACTGTCATCCATACGCAAGAAAAATTCTT
>JBBMHQ010085252.1:0-11211 GCA_037834295.1 Postelsia palmaeformis | reverse complement strand
GCTAATGTTACTCTACGGTCGCGCCGAAGGTCACACCACTGTCACGCTACGGTCACGCCAAGGTCGCGCGAAGGTCACGCCAAGGTCACGCCAATTTCACGCCAAGGTCATGCCAAGGTCACGCCAAAAGGTAACGCCAAGGTCACACTACGGTCGCGCTACGGTCGCGCCACGGTCGCGCCAAGGTCACGCCACGGTCGCGCCAAGGTCAAGGTCACGCCAAGGTCACGCTAAAGTCACGCCAAGGTCGCGCCAATGTCACGCCAAAGTCATGCCAAGGTCACGCTAAGGTCACGCCAAGGTCGCGCTAAGGTCGCGCCAAGTTCACGCTACGGTCACGCCAATGTCACGCCAAGGTCACGCCAAAAGGTCACGCCAGGGCCTCGCTAACAACGGTGCCAAGTACGGTAGGTAGGGGATACGGGTGGGTGGTACAGCAAGATTAGCACTCATTTCTGACTGTGACTGAGCTCCTCGGCAAAAATATCGTCGGAATACCTTTTGGGCGTTTTGCAATCTTACGCGTGATGTACCTACTGTTAACGGTTCGTCGGGTCCGCACTTTTATTGCAGTAGCATTCCTCGAAAACGGTTTTAATGCCACGACTGCCGCGTGCAGACCACTCGGGCTAGCGGCCCAGCACCTCACCCAAAAATGTGTTGGGCGCAGCGTAGTAAACAATCCCATGGCGGGCCGTACACAAGGTTCATACTGTGCTGTTGTGTTCTTGTACCCGGTAAGTTGGCGTTTCGCTTGCTTGACCTACTTTTTTGCGAATGTTTTTGCTTTGTGTTTTACTCTATGTCTCACAGTATGTGAGCACAAAATTATTATTAGTAGTAGTATTAGTAGTATCTCTCGAGGAGGAGGAATCAGGACGGACACTGGGTGTCGTGGTGTGGTTGGATAAAAAAATACAACTGGCGGTTTGGGTATAAGGTTTGGCGATTTCCGTGTGTACCAGCTCGTAGCTTGTGAAGGTTTCACCTCCTGAGTTACACGTGGAGGCAAAATACCGACCGATTTTCTAGCCCAGAGCGCTGTGATCCTGATAGCACTCTCCCTCACTCCGAACGGCGGGATCTTTGGAATGTCGGTACCGTGTACATACGGCCGTACGTTGACCTACCCGCTTCGTTTCAATACCTGAAGAGCGAGGGAGACTGTGCGTTCAGACATGGGCGCACGCGCAATGCACGCATTTCTGTAAAATAAACGCTCGAAGTGAGATTCGAACCCGTGTCCTGCCGACGGCGCCAAATGTAAAGGTGTTGCCTGCTGAGCTACCCGGTATGGGGGTGACGAATCGACCAATTACCCGGTCGAGGGTAATCCTCACAAGATACCTGGTACTCGTAGCTGATGTCGATGCCTACAGTAGATCCGATTGCCGATGAGCGGACGATACACGGCCTACATAATATCAAGAAAAAAGTAAAACATGGTAAACCCTATTGTTATGATACTGCATTGTATGAGGCTGAGAGCCCGGTAATTACCCGGGTTTAGGCACTGGGATCGTATTCGTAGTACTTGGAAGGCGTATCTTGAGTGGAAAACCAGGGGTTTTCCAGAGAGCCACGAGCGTGGTCTCAGTCTCCGTCGTGACGAAAGGAATAAAGGTGTTGTTCTATCTCTAAGTAAGCAACACATGTGAGTACCAACGAGTACCGGCTTAATAGGCAGACCTGCACAGCGATACAAAGTGCCCCGCTGTCCCCATGATCGTAACAAGTGGCGTCTCCGGTTCCGGACTTTTCGCCTTTTTGCCAGAGTACAAGTTTTTTGTGACGCTTTTCCTTTCGCTTTGCTTTTTGAGTGGAGACGGTTTGCTCTGCACTCTGCACGATGGAGACTCATGAGGAGGGAGGGTCTGCTTCACCTCATGGCGGAAGGGACACTGAGGCCCAGAGCCCCTCAGTGGCCCACCGCCCAAGGCTCGTCGGTGGGGTTCGAACGCCTTGTACAACATACCAACAGGCGGAGCGGGCGTCCCGGCAGGATCCCGATAATGAAGACGTGGTCCACGCGCCTTGTACAACACGGCCGTACGAGGAGTCCGAGCCTCGACTGGAGCCTCAAGACGAAGCTAGAGTTGCTTCCGGCAGAGAGAACCCCGTGAAAATTGCTTCCGGTCCTTCTCGCTCGATGCAGCGCGCCCTGCAGTCCAAGCCACCTGACTCCGCTGAAAGCGTTGAGCCAGCTGCTTCGCTTCTGTCGCCCAAGCCCCCTGGCCCCGCCAAGAGCGTTGGGCCAACTGTTTGTGCTCTCGGCCAGCAGAGCGCGTCGGACAAGCCGGGACGCGGCGTTTCCCACGCCTCCCAGATGCGCTCTTCGTCGTCGGATCTACTTGCTTCTGGGCCAGATGAGAGAGTTACTGAGATTGTTGTTTCGCCTCGTATTCCGCTGCTGCCCGACCTCGCTCGTACGCGTAGGACAGCGAGCGATGCTGCCTCTCGCGGAATCCTGCCCGCGTCATGCACCGGCGAACCAATTTTTTCCGTGCTTGAGTCACACGATGTCACACTGGATTTCAGTAATGAGCCCACCCTCGCTGCTATAGCTCCAAATGATTCTTCCAGCTGGCCATTCCCCACTGCTGCGCGTTTTAAAACTGTTGTTCGGGAGAGCAAGGCGACCGCTCGTGATTTTTTTCCAGCGCCTCGCCCACAAGATGGCACACTACACACTGGATTTCAGTATTGAGCCTGGTTTTTTCGCTGATGCTTCTCGGCTGCGCTCGATTTTTTTTTTCTTGACGTTTTTCTGGATCTTGGTATGGTTGTTCTACTTGTTGAAGTTTCCCGAGTTTTCGGGTCTGGGTTTTTCTGGTAGGTATTTTCCTGTGTTGGTTGGTCGGTTGTTTGGTTATGTGTGTGTTTTTTTTTCTCTTGGTCGGCCTGGTTGGGGATGGTTTTCGCTTTTTTTGTCCTGCCTGCCGCCCCCGCTCAGTGCCGGGGCTGGTCTGGGTAATCGGACCACTCATTTGTGGCACAGGACACGTTTCCCGAGTTGTAGGCTGGGTTTTCGGTGCTTTTCGACATCTTCCTTTTTTTCTCGTTTTTCATGCTCACTTTTCAGTTTTTCATGCATCTTCCTCGCCCCCCCCCGCCGCGGGTGACATGGCGATGATTTTTCGTTGACGATTTCTACCTACCCGTGCTGGCTACGTCTTTCTTTTTTTTTCTGCGTACTTTGCCGGCTTCGTTGCCTTGCCGTTCAGAGGTGTGGGGGTGGGTTTTGAGGAGCCGCACCTTCGACTCATGTTCTAGTTTGTGGAATCGGGGTTTCCATGAATTTCCCATAATTCTGCATAGTTAGCTCATCAGAGTGGGCTAGTGTTATGATACTGCTTTGTATGAGGCTGAGAGCCCGGTAATTACCTGGGTTCAGGCACTGGGATCGTATTCGTAGTACTTGGAAGGCGTATCTTGGATGGAAAACCAGGGGTTTTCCAGAGAGCCACGAGCGTGGTCTCAGTCTCCGTCGTGACGAAAGGAATAAAGGTGTTGTTCTATCTCTAAGCAAGCAACACATGTGAGTACCAACGAGTACCGGCTTGATAGGCAGACCTGCACAGGGACACAAAGTGTCCCGCTGTCCCCATGATCTTAACATTATGGAAATAACATATAGGCTGTTCACTCGATCGAGTGGTTATGATTGGCTGAAGAATAAGGACTTCAAAAAGAGACTCCCCTCAAGCAGCAGGACCCGTAACCGCCATTGGTGCCATTGGTGCCATTGGTGCCATTGGTGCCATTGGTGCCATTGGTGCCATTGCTGCTGTTGCTGGTGTTGCTGGTAGGCCCAGAAGAAGAAAAGGGAGGAGCTGTGCGCGTTCGCGTATCATAGAGGGAGAAGTGCCAGTGCCACAGTGATATTAATAGGCGTCCGTCCAAACGAGCAATGCCGCCATACATAGGGGTGCCCTTCTCTCGTTCAACATTTTCTTATCGGAGTCGAGCCCCTTGAGTGAACAACTGCTGTACCAGTTTGACAGTATACCCTGGTGGTACTTTTTACTACAAAGTATCACGAAGTACTGCTGCAGTACTGTAGAGAACGAAGCATTTGGTTCAGGACTACTAATAGTGATACCCAACAACGCGTAGACATCTTGGTCGGCTTGCGCGAATAAACGTCTTTGAACTTTCTTTCGGGTGAGACAATGGGCTCCTCATGCGGTGTGATAATGACCTCAAACCTTACAAAATTGGCGCCAACCCTATAAGGCATGGCTCCAATCTCGTGAAGAAAGGAATGCCGGCGGTGAGGGGCCCCTTGCTACTTCGGCGACCGGTACCGAGGAGTAACAATAGGTTGCAGGGGGCGCGCGGTGGAAGCAGGAAGGGGCGGCGACAGACTCACGCGGAATTCCTGGCGTGTCGCCTGGCGGGCACGCCTGCCACAGACGAGCAAAGCGGCCGCCCTCATCGCCAGCGAATTCCTCGGACAGATGATGTAGATGATCTAGACGATCTACCATATTGAAAGGGACTTACAGCACAAACAAAGACCTATATATTTTGCTATTTTTCCTCACAATATTTGGTCCTATTTGCTATGGTCCCCCGTAACAGTTCCCAACCCGCCCTCATGAGAGGTCGACAATGTGCAGGATCTGCATGCCGGTATTAATGGTACAAGATACGATTCAGGTGCTGGTCATATACCTGGTATACTCGTAGCACTACCCACTGGCCCGCTTATCCTTCTGGTGCTATCTGGAAGTACCAGGTATATATACAACCAAGCAACCTCGGACGCAAAACAACCAGCTAGACAACACCCAGGCGGCTGACGGCGAGACGGTAGGGTACAGCGCTCCTCTCAGCATGCCGGAGAGGGCCGATCACGGTGCGCAGTGCGCCGTCTATGATGTTACGACCACAACAATGTACATCTTTTGGAAGACTACCGGAAGCGCCACACCAATGGGTGTTGTTCGAGGGGGGCCAGGGGTGTCCGGTCGGATGTTCGGGTGAGCGATCGGTCGACGTTGGGGCCCTACTAGTAATCACACACAGCAAGCACAGGCACGCCTGTCTGTCTGTCAACAGGGGCACCTATAGCTACTATTAATACGTGCGTGTGATCATTATGCCCCGGCGGTAGAGGGGGCACCTACTCCTGTCGCTTCTGATTTATGAAGTTCCTAACATATCTGTTTGTATAAACTACTGTGCCCTGGGTAAAGGACACAAAGTCCGAATGAACTGCGAAGAACCTGGACACAATCTCGTTTTTTTTACTGACAAGCACGAGCTCCCTGTGAGCCAGAAAACGTTGACCCCAGAAATATGGTGTACCCCCTATATGCCTCTTATACCGTGGCATGGCATGCCTTGGCTGAGGAAGGCTTGCTGCTTTACCAGGTACAGTATTGCGATAAAATACTGTGTGGGTGGGGAGGATACGGGGATGTCGGTGCCGGCCAGGACACGCTTCTTCTTGGTAAAGTTTTTCTCGTTGCTTATCTCAGGGAGAGCTCACTCAGGGTACAGGAGCTTAGTGAGAGGGGTGCGGGCTCAGCCAAGCACCACGCTGATCTCACATTCCCCCTAAATCGTGCATTTGCATGCCATGTACAGTCGACAGAGACGTTTGCGTCGTAACCACCCGTCACGTGATGACATACATACATACATACAAACCCAAGATAGCGACCAAAACAATGAAAAAATGGCATTATCGATCGTCTTGGACTACGACCGACCAGCGTGAGCGCCCGGCAGTACAGAGAGGATCATGTTGCGCCCGTGCCGTACGACTCCTTGCGGTGTCACTGAGACGCCAATGTGTATACTTTGAAGTATATGATATCATCCCCCAGCCAAACGACGCAGTGGTCGGTGCTGTAGTCGTCACTTTTTACCGTCAATTTTCCCCTCTGAAAACCGAAGAAGAGAGTTCGTAGTACGTATATGCCTATATATTCATACTGGTACGTATTGCACTACTTCATAGCCGTGTGATACCATCACATCAGCCCACCCTGAATAGCCATAGGTAACAAACAGGCCACCCGACGATCGAAGGATAATGGTCATATCATATTCCATAAATCGGAAAGGGGGGGTCGGAGGCGCGGCTATACGAAGCAGAGTGAATGAGGCTGAACATTTACAACACACCTCCAAATGATGTTAGGACGCCTCACGTGCGAGACAAACGTGCCACACCAGGACAAACAGCTACGCACATGCCAACAGCAAGCAGACTACAACAACGAAAACGAGAAGACGACTAGTAATTACGGGGGCCATAGTAAATAGGACCTACGGTACACACAAAAACCTATATATTTCGCTATTTTTGCTAACAATATTTGGTCCTGTCAACTATGGCTTCCCGTAATAGTCTGCGCTGAAACTGCTGCAGCAGTGGTGCGCGTTGGCTACTTACGCTGATACCTAATTGAAAGGTACTGACTGCAGCAACGATGTGCTGTAGCCGGTGTAATGTTGTGGGGGTACAAAAACAATGTAAGCTCAAGATAAAGTTGCTTTTGATGCTCACAAGCTGAGGGCCGCTCGAGAGTAGTTCAGGAAGATAATTGAAGAATGCGCGCCAGGCTCAGCGGTGACATAATCCTGCCGATGACGCCAAGTGTGATAAGATGCTGGGCAGTGAAAATACGAGGGGATTGATGCTGGTAAAAGCACGCTTCGTGTCGCCACGTGGGAGGAGTCAAAGTGGCAGCACGCAACCTTCTGGCAGAACCAAGATCGGTGGGAAACGAGGAAACGTGGAACACATTGGTGGCCAAGTTCCCCCCCGAAGACCACGCCGCAGTATCCGCGGCGGCGGCGGCGGCAGCTGCAGTGCTGGCGACCGCCACCGAGGTGGATGATGAAAACGCCCCTCCGTGACGCCTTGACGACGAGTACGCCTCTGAGGAGCTCTTCGACGTCATCGACTTCCGGAGCGCCCTCTCGGGCCCCGCAAAACGACGGTTAATGATTTGTTCATATACAATCCACCATTCAAACGGATATCAGCAGAGAAGAGTCCGGAAGTGGTATGACAGCCTTTTGACGGAGAATTGTCGACGAGCCGGGCGCGTTCCCGCCAGAGTTCTGGCAGCTTTTTCTGTAGTCGAGCCTCACCGCGTTGGGGGGAAAGTGCCAGCCGGTTTGCGTGGGTAATAATAGAGGAGGCTCATCACCGCAGGGGCCATGCGACAGTAGCGATCGTGGCTGGAGGGGATAAGACCGAGAGGTGAGGCGGTTTGGGGTCAACGTACCTGGAGGAGTGGAGCATGTGGGGTTGAGGGCTAGAATGCTACACGAGACGGGCAACTGGATCGTTTTCACGGACTGCTCGAACGCCTTCAACACCGTGAAAAGGACGGCGGTGCTAGAAGAGGTGGCACAATGCTTGCCAGCGCTCACGCCTTTAGTAGCCAAGTGCTACGACACAAGACCAGCCGACGCGTTTTTCTGGATGGACTCAGGGGAGACCAGGACGTTCGTTTTCTCCAGCGGTGTCCAGCAAAGGGACCCCATGGGACCAGCAATGTTTTGCCTGGCGTTGCGACCGGGGCTGAAGCGATTTTGGCAGGAACTCGAGAGAGAAGGAGTGGAAGCTTTCGCGTACATGGACGATGTCTCTCTCGGCCTCACAGGGATCACGGCCAACACGGTCAGAGCACTCGCCTTCCTCCGACGAGAGCTAGATGACATCGGTATTGTGGTCAACGCCGCCAAAACAGTGACACTACCATCCAAAGGGCGCGCCCCGACGGTGGAGGAGATATGGCTCCTTGAAAACATTGAGTTTTGCATCGCGGACGAAGGAGGGGTGACGGTGTTGGGTGTCCCGATCGGCACGGAATATTACGTACGGGGGCGAGCAATGGAGGTAGTGGGGGATGGGGGCACGGATCACCTTGCGCGCTGCCTTGCTAACATGCCCGACAAACGGGTAGCGGCCCTCATCACCGTCGAATCTCTCGGGCAATGGACTACCTCGAAAGGGCTCTGGATCCGGGGTTATCCTTCGAACCATGTAAAAAAGCAGGCAACGGGATGCAGTGGGCGTACGAGAAAATCCTCAAACTACCGCGAGCGGCGGGGGCACAATCATTTTTCCAGGAGGGATACCCGGAAACCGGCTGACTCTCAAACCTTACCAGTAAGCCCAAGCACGCCTTTCTCCGGGAGCGAAGGATTAGAGCTGTCGTCGACAAAAGCAAGGAGAATGTCGGTATCCATCGGGAGCAGGGTGGGGACCTTGCCAGAGGTCCTAGCAGATCTCACAGGCCCGTTAGGAGATAAATTCAGGAGGGGCTCCCAGAATCGAGCATGGAATACATGGGGGGTGACAAAGGAAGCGGTGGCGGAATCTTGGTGAGAATGGGGTCTGGGAGCAGAGGGGGACCTGGCCCGGAGACCCCCAAAGGTCGACATACTGGCTGCGCATCACGCCATAATCACGAACTCACGCAAAACCCGACATAAGTTGGGCAAGCTCGTAAACCAACATCGGCACGCAGCCCACACTGCCTCGCTGGAGGAGCTCCCGGAGACAGCACGCCCCCCCCGACCGGGCGACCCGATGGGTGGGACCGAAATCAAAGCCCTCGTCATTTCGTAACGGAAAGTGACTAGTACGTATTGAGGTGTAGGAAGAAGCAGAGACAACACATGGAGTATCGTAGATAAGGCATAGAGAGAAATAGACACAGAAAGTAGATATACCTTGTGCATATAATTCCTTCGTTTCCGAGGATTTCGTCTTTCGGGAATGTTTCGAGCGATCAACGTTGAAGCTCATGCTGCACATTGTCGGATGGCAAGCAGAATGAAAATGAATATGACCCTTAAACAGCATGTCATGTGATCACATACATAAGCGTATTCCGGTAATATTAATAGCAATACATACCTATTTGCCTATCTACTCATACTGGTACGTATTGCACCACCTCACACATGTACATGATACCATTCCCACAGCATATCCATCGGATTGCAATCGGCAGAAGAACGCGAAGAGGATATTGCCAGCTTCCGTCGGAAGCGCGGTATATTGCATCATCATTCATTGCATGCATCTTATTTCGCTCAGCACTGACTGGCAGACTCCACGCCGGTCCTTTGACCCTTTGGACGCGGAGAGGCGCGGGGATTATTTTTTTTCACCATACTTGAGGCGATAATCACCGATGGGCGTGGGCATTGGGAAGGAGGAACATGCGGGAGATCCACAGTGTCCAAAAAGGGAAGAGGTCGTCGGCATCGTCCCTGAATGCTGGCTGGAATGCATGGGGCCTTGGCGGAAAAGAGAACGCTGCCGCAAGGCCTCGCTGAAATTGACACACACATACATACATCGCGTTGCACGGCACAAGGACCACACCCGATTCCAGGCGAAAACCCCAACAACAGCAACAACAACCAACTTGCAACTATGAATAACAACTCAGGTATTCGAACGAGCTCAACAACAACAGCTAGCTACAAGTATCTATTTATAAACGGAATGCTGATGTTAGTGTTGGCGTTGTTGGCGCTGTTGTTGTTGTTGTTGTCCTAGATACGTTTGGCCTCGCAGATGCGCCTACCTGAGACGTTTCAGCCGCGGTTTTCGTCGTGGCTCGATGGGGGGGGTGGGGTTCGCACACCAGAGAAAGGTGAAACCGTCGTTGCACATCGTAGATACGTACGCACCATCAAAACTGCTGTACCAGGTATGTCGTAACGGTAGTACTGCTGTAGGTACAGCAGTACTGCTTTCGCGATCCGTCACACGCCGCCTAGGCTGCTGTCTTCGTATAGACCATCTGTCCGAGATGGCAAGCCCGCCTGGATCGAACAACCCGCTAGGAGGGCGAGGACAGTCTTGGCCGCAAGGCCGGTCGCCGGAGCATCCTAGGGGCGGGAGCTGCCACCTGTGCTGCTTGCTGCGAAGATCCACTGAAAAGAAGAAGAGGTCTGGATCCACAGCAGAGAAGAAGAGATATCACCAGTAGGTACACGGTTCGAGACGATTTGAAAATATTCCGAAAATATCAAAAGTGATCCTACTGGGCATCGAACCCACAGGGCGTGAGATTCAGAGTCTCCAGTGCTACCGACTACACCATGGGATCGCGTCTACATGAGGATAGCTACAGCTGAACTGCGTGTGATTCGGAGTCAAAGATTCGGATCCACTATAAACAGAGAAGATTGGAAAATCTTCCAAAAAGTTCAATAATGATAAATAATAATAGTGATCCTACTGGGAATCAAACCCAGGGCGGGAGATTGAGAGTATCCAGTGTCACCGTCTACACCATGGTCCATCGGATCTCGTCGACATATGTATGTATGTACACACGTGGCCATTTGTTTACCCGAACAAATCCTGTACTCGCGAAAACGTCCTGTCTGTGGGGGGCAATTTCGCCCTCTAGAGGGGTTTTTTTCCCTCTGGAGGATTTTGTAGAGGATGCTGTAAGTTTCTAAATCCTCCAGAGGGTATTTTGTCCTCCAGAGGATATTACAGAGGATTAGTTCGAATAATGAATCCCCCAGACAGAGTGGGTATATACCCTGTGGAGGATATTGTACAAAATGCCCCGACGGAATCTGGGCGTTGTGATCCCTCTAGAGTTTTTTTTAATGATCCCCCCCAGGGGATTCTGATCGCACCCCTGCAGAGGGTTGTGCAGTCCTATTAAAGCCTGCAACGGATAATGGGATGTAATTTCCTGTGGAAGATAGAAAACAATATCGTCTAGAAGATTCCTCTGCGAATTGCACCCTGCAGAGGACATCATGGCACAAAATCCTCCAGAGGAAATAGGCGAACACCGTCCAGGGGTTTCGTGATACGGCTATTAATAATCCTCCCAGAGGAAATGACGTAGTAACTACACCCTCCAGAGGACAAAACCATGGACAATCCTCTAGAAGAAAATACCAGGGCTTTTCGCGGGTCATGACCCGACGCGCGGGTCGGGTCAGGCGGATTTCAAAATGTCGCGGGTCAGGTCGGGTTGGGTCATTTTTTTTCAAAATCTCGCGGGTCGGGTCGGGTCGGGTCGGGTCAAAACAAATATATATCTCACGGGTTGGGTCGGGTCAAAGGAATTTGAAATCTCACGGGTCGGGTCGGGTCGGGTCAGAAGGTGTTCAAAATGCCACGGGTCGGGTCGGATCATGACCCGTGAGGTACGGGTCATTCGCGGGTCAGGTTAATATGACCCGCGACTTTCT
>JBBMHQ010085241.1:0-11213 GCA_037834295.1 Postelsia palmaeformis | reverse complement strand
TGACAGCCCCCCCCTTTACCGGAGACGGAGGCACGGCCATCGCGGCCCCTCCGCTATTCGTGGTCCATTCCCCCACGAAAGGCGCACGCCGGAAGCCCCACTTCACATCGGTGGAGTAGCTCGCGGCGCCTGACGGCGACAGCATCATCTTGCAGCAGTCCGAGGCGTGGTCGTTGCCGGACTTCAGGTTGAAGCAGGGTTCCCCCTTCGGCTCCAATTTGACCGCACGCTTGACCTTGTGACGTCCGGGAATCATGTTCGGCAGTACAGGGCCCCTGTACCGTCGCTCGTCGGACTTCTCAAAAGAGCACATCATGCTGGGCTTCTCGTCCATCCGCGCCATGATGTTGAGTGCGTCGCACATCCACGTCCAAGCCTTCGGCCATGTGCGCTCATAGTTGAGCGCCTTGACCGGAAACTCCACGCGGTTTGGAATTCTAGGAACGCAGCCTTCCCCCCCTCGGCAACAAGAGCTAGATTCCACTCCACCCGTCCGTTGCGCTTCGGACCGTCAACGGACGTGTATTCGCGGCGGATATTGTTGTCGGACATCAGCTTCTGGATTTCCTTGTTGGTAAATTTGGCGCCGTTATCCGTGCGCAGGCCGACCGGTTTTTTCGTAGGCGTTGACGGCCGCCAGGAAAGTACAGAAACCGTGGGTAACGGTGGCCACGCTCTTGTCCGGAAGGAAGACCGGCCAGCCCATGTTCGTGGGGTCCTCGACGATCATCAGGTAGGACTGGGCGCCGCCGGTTGACGTCGGCATAGGGCCCGCAAGGTCAGCGAACAGGCGCTGCATCCGCTTCTTAGCACGACACAATGTGGACTTAGCAACGGCTTTGCGGATTCCTTTGCCCCGCGCGCACCCGTCGCAATACTCCAAACGTCCCGTCAACTTGATGTCCAATTGACGCGCAGTCTCACGCAACACAGCATCATGAGTGTGACCGAGGGAGCGGTGAAAGTTGTTGACGTCTACCCATCTCTGACAACCAGGCCTCAACACTGCTGCAGCAAGTACGGAGGAGCACGCGTGCCTCGCTATCCGGGTGGCCTCGACGTAGTTGTCGAACTTTTCCTTGCGGAAAAGCACGTGCCCATCGAGAATATTGGCCCCACACGTTGAATGAGAAAAGGTCAAAATGGACCCCAGGCACAAACGCCACATCACGCAAAGTCATTTCCACATCCTCATTACAGTGCGTAACCACGTCAAATCACCCGACTAATTCTACCTGCCTTTTCTTTCCGTCACCTATCAACAAATACCTCTCCTCGGGACAAGGGGACCGCTTCTTGTAAAACAAATATGGATTGCCAGTGCAGTAGATCGAGGCCGCACTATCTCCAAGCAAGATCGAGCTGCCGGGCCTTGTAGGCCTTCAAAGACCGCACCCAGCTGAAAGCGCATGCCACCTGCCTAACCACGGTGATTGTGCCTTAAAGAGGGTGAGTACCTGGACCGGTTGACTGCTGCCCTCCGCTGCTTGATTATCAATTGTCGAGGGAAACCCGGGAGCTCGTCCGTCCCCCTGGTTTAGCTGCCCTTGCGCTTTGTCGCCCCCGGCCCATTGTGGTTCGCCACCTTCCGCACTGCCCCCGGCGCATTGCTGTTCGCCACCGCCTGCACTGCCCCCGGCTCATTGCTGTTCGCCACCGCCCGGACTGCGCCCGGCCCATCGATGTTCGCCACCGCCCGCACCGCCCCCGGCTCATTGCTGTTCGCCACCGCCCGCACTACCCCTGGCCCATTGCTGTTCGATATCGCCCGCATGCATGACTCGGCCACCTTGCTCGTGTCGCGAACTTTTCCGCCGCATACCAACGCCACGCGCTCCCTCGGAAGCTGCAGAAGCACAGTGCGGCGCGGGTGACACGGCGATGATGACGTTGGCGTGCGGGGTGGTGCGGCACTGCCTGGCCATGTGACCGCGGGCTCCACAAATACTGCATGTCCCCCGAAAAGCGTCCGGCGCTCTACAAATCGCGGTCCTATGCCCGAGGGCACCATACCGGTCGCACTGGTATACTACCCCCATCGACGCTCCCGGTGGCGGAGGAGACCCCGGCTGATACCACCCGCGTCCGGTGTTGCCAACCCAACTAGTCCCCGAGTGGTTCGGTTGCCGCTACTGTTGCTGCGCCTGCTGCCTGCCTGCGCCACCATACTGGTGCTGTCGGTGCTGCTGCTGCCTGGCGTCTCCATACTGCTGCCGTTGCAGCTGCTGCCCAACGCCGCCATACTGCTACCGTTGCTACTACTGTCCGGGGTCTCCAAACTACTGCCGTTGTTGCTGCTGCCCGGCGTGTCTATTACTGCTCCCGTTGCTTCTGCTGCCCAACGCCGCTATACTGCTGCCGTTGCTGCTGCTACCCGGCGCCTCCGAATCTCACCCTCCATTAATTGCCCTGAAAACCATCACCAACGGCGAGAGCATGCCGACCCACCAACGGCGCTGCAGCCGTTGATACGATCGCCACTGACTTCCGCTCGTCCAACACCTTGGTCTAGCGGTTGGCGTAGGAAGTGCGGACGATTTTTCCCATTTCCGAGTGCGTGAGGTCGGACCGAAGCAAACTAGGCCGTTGCTCCACGTCGCAAAACTTGTAGGGAAGACGACGCGTGATCAGGCAAAGCACCTCCCGGTCCGACTTTTGGATGCCGAGCGTGGACTATACGTTTAGCTTTCCTTCGGCACTAACGAAGAACAACGTGGGGACCTCATCGCCCTCCGTCATTATGTACCCGAAGTCGTTTTCGTGGTGGTCCCTCTCGGCATCACCCCTCGGCAGATACGAGTCCATTACGGCGTTCCATGCTCCCTCGACCGACCCGGCTGCATGCATCTTCTCTTCCACAGGCTTCCCCTGCATCGCGTCCATCAGAAAATCCCAGGCCTTCTCGCATGTTTCAACTTTCTGCTGGCCATGACGGAATATCAAATTTCCTTGCTCCGCCATACCCCCAAAACCTCCTGCTACGCGAATAGGGTCAGCCGTGGACTCAAGCGTACTAATCAAGCCCCGAGCAGTCTAAAAAGATCGGAATATACCTGACCACAAGTGAGCTTTCTTCCCATCGAACCTCGGGACTCGCATGCTGTTTTGCGACACAATCAGGGATCTGCCTGTCTGCCTGCGATAGCCCTGCTCTCCCTGCTGTATCTGCACCTATGGCTGCCGCTACTGCTGCCGCTGCTGGTGGTGCTGCTGTTGTTCCTGCTGTGAAGCCGGCCCGTTGTTCCCATCAATGGCCCCCGCACATACTTCGGCCGCCTCGGCCACTACGTCGGCTTTCACCCGAGCCGTCCTATCCTTCGTAGGCCTTTCCTCAGCGACTTTCCGAGCATTTGCTTGTCCATCCAACTCAATCCTCAGCTCCTCCATTTGCTGCCGAAGCAACGCGTTCTCCTCTGCCATGTGACAAACGCCGAGCAGTCCTGGTGAGGACACGATACATCGTGTTTGTATCACTGCTCTCGGACGGAGTCGATATACCACCGTGGCTTGCATGCAATAACGTAGGACGAGAAGAACACAAGAGAAGAGAGATGGAGGATAACAATAAAACACCTTCAACACAAGAGGCAGGGCCGTACCGATATGTCACGGGCCCATCCACCAGACAAGAGTGTATCTTGACGTCACAAGCTCCACCCACACATATATACGGGTAGTATCGTTATATCACAGGACCCGGGTCGTATCGTATTGGCATCAGTGACTGCCCCGCAGGGTGAGCCATACTCGCATACCAGAATGCTCAGGCATACCAAAAAATTCCTAGACACATAATACGAAACCCCATAGTACATATGAAGCCGTCAGATATCCGCAGGCGAGTATCGAGCTACCGCATACCACAAACATCTATAAAATGGAGAAACGAAAAGAAAGATAAATTAAATTGAAAGACAAATAATAGGAGAATTAACATGAAGAAAGGGAGAAACAAACTAACGTGCCCTCTCCCACAGTGGATGTGGTAGACCCTCGAAAAAGACGAGCTGGAAAAAACTGTAAAGGAACGAGAAGAAAATGAAAAAAATAGACAACCTGGTACTTGCCCACGGAGCAAGCATCATAATTGAGTGGAAAACACAGGCGAATCGAAGCATAAAACATAGGGCTGGGCCCTTGTAGCTCTAGCCAGTACAGTATGTATCGGCTGCTGTTTGTGCCATTACACTGGACACGAACAGTGCACTGCTGATGGTGGCGAAGTCGTGACCTCCGACCCCCCCCGGTTGGTGAGGGGACCCCGCTGGAGGCGCCCCCGCAGGCCATCGCTGAAGTCGCCCAGCCGGGGGCACGTTTCGGCGCGTTTTGGCTTCACTTAAGGCAAAAAATACGTCGTTCCAGACCATTTCAAGTGCAGTTTGGTGGAAATTTGAAAAATGAAGAGATGAAAAAACGAGCAAAACAAATGAGCGAAGCGTATGATAGACAAGGGTGTTCGGAAACCCGGCACACCGCAGCACGCAGCCTAGGTACGGAAATCCTGGGACACTGGTTTAAATATATATTCGAACAGCGATACCGAATCGCTACAGTTCGTAAAATCGCGGTCCCAGAAAAAACGTGAATATTCACGTAGGTATCCATTAATATTGTCCCAAACATGCTTAGTCAAGATTCTCCCCCTCAATGCCTTGAGCCTTGTGCCCTTCGTCGCCCGCTGTGACTGCCTCAGCCGATCCCTACTCCCTTCTCGGTTCGCAGCCGATACAACTTTTACATCATGAGCGGCAGCCGCAGCAGCAGCGGTGACGGGGCTCGACTGCACCAAGAGCTTGGCTCCAGGCGCACCGTCAGGATACAAACAGCCAAAGACATCAGTGGTTGACGCGGCTTCGTCCATCGTGCTCACGGCCTATCTCCCTGTATTCCTGTCTCCCCTCTCTACAATTAATACCTGTTCCGCGTGCTCTCTCTGCTCTTTTCACCGTAAGTTTTGATTGATTTCCGCTTTTCATTGAGGCGTACGGAAATCGTCGAAGTACGGGCACCCTGGCAGCCCCCTCAGCAAGTACAATAGTACTGCCAGTACATACTGAACTAGGGCCCAGCCCGAATAAATCACCTCCCATGTAGCAGGTTTTGGTACGATCAGCATACCTAGGTTCGCCTTGCTTGCCCGCGCCTGGTACCTTGCTACCCTGGCTGCCGTCGTTGTCCTATGCGCGTCCACTTTGCCCGGCCTCTCATCGTCATACAGTACGAAACAAGAAAACCAGGCTCGTCATCCACCCACGCCACACGGCTTCATAAATCAGGCTAATCAATCAAAGAAAGGATGAGACAAACATTTTTCGAAGATCACAAGAGTATCAGCGCGAAACGAACAACATGAATAGGAAAAAAAGAGAAGGCAAGAAAATATCACGTTCAAACCAGCTGCACTAGTTGGTGGCACGAGTATTCCAGGAATTTTCTGAATCTTAGTCGGCCTAGTGCCTTGCTATCCTGTCTGTCAACTCATTCCTACTTCCGTCCACTACAGGTTCTATCCTAACCCTTCTGTCCCCCCCTTTCTCCTCATTCCCTTAGCCAGGTTTCCTGCCACTCCTCCTGTTGCCCCCCCCCTCCCCCCACTCCCTTGGGCACAACCCACCAGGGGGAGTGCCCGGCGCTGCCCACTCAGCTTAGCCTTAGTCTCGTGCCACCTCACCATGAACCGTTCTTTGCTTCAAAGATCCTCCGGTACCACTTCGCCGCCTTTTTGCTGCAGTGGGCCACAGCGCGGCGCCAACTTCAAACACCAAGAGGGCAGGTTCCGTTGACCCTTTCGTGGCTCGAAACTCCCTGAGGTCTTCGATTGCGCATCTTTGCCAAGTCTCAAGACGCCCGCCGGGTCTCACGTTCTTTCCACTAGCCATCGTCCCTAACAATACTCGGCTGCGTAATCGCTCCTTGCTCTCCCGCGCCACACACCCCGGGAAGAAAAGCCGCCTTTTACGAATGGTCGCTTGGGGTGATCTCGCAACGTATCATCTTGAAGGCCTTGGTGTAAGAGAGGGTGGAATTGCCAGCACGAAGGCCGCGCTGAAATCCATAGACTCGCAACAAGGCTTGGTGGTGAGTCGTTCGAAGCTTGGCAAAGTGTTCCAACTTGAGGGTCCACGTCACACACCTGTATAGCAGGGTCCCGATCACCTCAGCTTTCAGAATTCGAACGTTCAGGCTAAGGGGGGCGGTCGCCCTATCACACGACTCCGGGCTGAACCGTTTAAGGCAAGCGCTCATGAGGCGGATCTGGTTGTCGATTTCAAGCAAAAGGTCAGCGTTTTCGGGAATAATGCCGCCTGTATTGAACTTGAGCCGCCTGCCTTTACCTCTGGCCTGCTACGTCAGTGATTAGCGGTGACAAGATGTTAGGTCTAGTGTTTGGAGGTGCATTGCCTCTGTTTTTGTTTTGACACTGGGAGGCCTGCTGCTTCAGTCGCGATTGATGTCATCAGTTAGAAGAGCCCGTCAGCTGACTTCGAGACAGGTTCTGCGCTATCTGCCTACAATATGCACCGTACACCCCTTCACACGGACGCCAAAAGCTCCACCTTTTTCGTTTCAAATAGTTCAGCGTAACTGATGACGCGTTCTGTGATGGTGGTAGCATATTTCAACTATAACGTCTTCGGAATGACTGAGTTTCTGAGGCCGAAAAAATCGAAATTATAATCTTGTTTCGAAAACTGACGTTTCTGTAAACTCGGGCCACGGAATTTTTCGTCGGGACGCAGTTCGATATGTGGTGAATTCAGTTTCCCGGCGAATTATGCAGCTCCGGTTTAGAGGGGCCCAAGAAAGAGTAGGATAAACCTATATCGTGGAACGCCTCGGAGTTGAACCAGATCCCATACGATGGCCTGGTCTAGACTGAAACGTACCCGTACGACGTGTGTAGCGCAGCAGCGAAGAATACGTCCAAATAAAACGGTTATATTTGCCACAGCCCCTGCGTGATACCAAACCCTTCCGAGATATCGCCGTCATCGTCACGCACGCGAGCCCGCATGCCATCGTGGTGACTACGGATACTTCTCAGCATCCTGGGTAGTAGACCAAAGGGTGTGAGTACCTCCTATAAGAGCTCTCCTTTAAGAGAGTGATACATTTTTTGCGGATCGATGAACCATACGTACAGGGGGGTTCCCCTCTGACGTCTGAGCCTCTCCAAATTGCGCACGACGAACAACATGTCAATCGCTGATTGGGCGTGGCTGAAGCCACGCTTTTTTTTCGGGAGCAACTCCTCGGTCTCGCAGTAGTTGCTGGGGAAGGAGGCGACGAGTTTCAACAAAAGTTTGCCTGCGTGGGAGACAAGCGATATGCCTCTGCTGTAGTAGTTGTGATCAGTTCGGTCCTTCTTTTTGTGAAATACCTTGAACACCTCTTATTTCCTTTCCGGGGGACATCTCCTGTCACCCAAGCAATGGCAAGGATATTTTGAAAACACTGGGCGAATGCGGGGTGGTCAATTTTCAGAGTTTGGCCGGGAGACCATCTGTCCCGACACCTGTCCGAGTCGACATCCCATTGAGTGCTTCCATCATCTCGTCTACAGACAGGTGGTTAATCTCCGAGCGACATTGAGAGCGATCGTGTGGTGGCAAGAGGTCGACGATCAGGGTTTGAGTTCAAATGATATCGTATCCAAGAGTGTATGGTACCCCCCCCCCCCCCCCTTGTTATTCACGAACTCGCACCTTTTCTCGCTACAGCGTGCCATCCTTGTCCTGATTGATCTCTTCACTCCTCGCATTCGTTGCTTCCAATCGTACCGTACGCTTAAGGTGCCTGTAAAAGCCTTCATGGTCGTCGTTAGCCAGGAGTCGCAGGCTTTCGGCGTGGTACGCTCCGAAGTACACAATGTCATGCAGACCTGCGGCAATCGCCTCATGATTGTTCGCACACACAGATCTCAGTGGCTTCCACCCGTTTCTGTCCCAGCGGTGGGCACGTAAGACTTGACGTGCATCCCCCCTCGCTCAGGCATATACATCATTGCCATTAAAAAAACAATTGGTGGGATGCTGTTGATTGATCTCTGAAGGTATAGACGCAGCTGGCACGGGAACGCGTGGTTGACTCCAGACAATAACACGGGATCCCTTATGCATATTATATATCCGTGCTGTCGAGTGACAGCAGGTGGCGACGCATGCACGTAATCATCCACCATATTGCGGGTCGTATAAATCTCCCGCTTTTCCCGCAGATTATCCGCCTACAACTTCCTGTTCTTATGATCCCACATCAATATATGGAACTCCCGAACACTTAATGGAACATCTCCGTCGTGTCTCTTGAGCACAGCCAATATCCCCCCTGCCCACTATACACGGACCATACCTTGATTTCCCCCCAGATCGGTAGCATGACAGTGTACGTATTCGCTGGTCGAGATATCACTTATTTATGACCAACTTATATGAATTTCAGAAACTCAAACATCCAATTTGTGACTCAAAAACCGAATTCTCCAATCAACACTCAAATTCTTAAACCAGTATTCGAATGCTCAAATCCATAGCCTCTTTCTGCCTCGGACATATAAAAATACTGAAATCCAATGCCAGATAAAACGGCATTCTCCTCGGGTTCAGCCACAGGTAAAACGTCATTTTCCGCGGGATTTATCAAGATATATCAGTTTTTTTCCGTCCTATCAACCTCTCTCTCTATTTCCGACCTACTGGCCAAACCTTCCCTCGTCAGAAAACA
Organism: Postelsia palmaeformis; assembly: GCA_037834295.1. Classification (NCBI taxonomy): domain Eukaryota; class Phaeophyceae; order Laminariales; family Laminariaceae; genus Postelsia; species Postelsia palmaeformis. The sequence continues at coordinate 2,489 of JBBMHQ010085241.1, read as the reverse complement.
TTTTCATATGGACCGCACACGCCCCCAGGCGCTTCCTAGTCTCCCTTCAGTCTTATCAAAAGCCTCAACCACAGAATCCATCAGAAAAATACCACAGAAGTGGTGATGCCAATCAAAATAAAACAAGTCAAGAAATTTCATGCCAGAGATCGCGAGGAACCCCGTTCCTCCGGACAAGAGTCTCCCCTTATCCCCTACGCCCGCCATAGACACACAGATCGCGACGGTTATGCGAAATAGCACAAAGATTTCCCAACTTGAAAAGTATTTGACGTTGCGACCACTCGGAAAACTCCAAAAGAAAACTTTCGAAATCCATTTCCAGAAACAAAACTACTTATTGATTAAACATATCCTTTACTCAAAATAAAACATCTCGGAGAATGAGTCGTCAAAGGTTCATCGGAAAATCCCGATTGTAACGAAAAATCGTGTTGTTGAGCGGCTTTGCTAAGAAGTCTGCACGCATCTCCTCCGACTCTACATGGGTAATAACAAGCTCCTCCTTGAAAATACGCTCTCGCATAAAGTGGTGTCGAACGTCGATGTGCTTTGAATTCGACGTCCACACTGGGTTTTGTGCCAGGTGCCTTGCCCTCTCGTTATTCTCGAAAACCGTGATGCACTGCTCCCCAAACCCCGGAAAAATAAAACTCTACGCGTAGCGCAAGAACATCGCCTCCTTGATAGGTCTGCTAGTGCTACATATTCAGCCCCAGTGGTCGAGAGCGTAACGCATTTCTGCGTCCTAGAAAACCAGCACACACACGCCCTAGCACACATGATAGCCCCACCTGAAACTGATCTCCTATCAGTGGCTTTGTTGGCGTAGTCCGCATCCGCAACTGCTACCAGTCCAAGCCCGCTACCCTTCTGAAACGTAATGCCGAAATCACTCGTAGAAAAAACATACTCTAGAGTACCGACTGCTGTCTCCCAGTGTACTTCCCTCGGCCTATTCGTGTACCTCGCTATCGCCCTCACCGCGTTCGCAATATCCGGTCGTGTTTGGTTCGCAAGACACTTCAAGCACCCCCCCAACTCGCGGAAAGGCCAACCAACCGCGGGTTTATTGTCGTCGAACTCTTCGAGCTTCACACCAGTCAAAAGCGAACTATTTCTCCCAGAACTAACACCAAACCTCGCCGCGGTCTTTTCAGCGAACGCCTGCTGTGAAATCGTCAAAGTACTAGCATCCCAATCCCTCGAAAAACAACAACCAGCATACCAAACAAAAAAAAGAAAAAAATACTCAACATTCAGTGACCTCATATCACCGACGACCAAACAACTCTTGTCTGAGGGAAGGGGATAACAGCCTACCATGCCAAAGGGGTTACCAGTAACATGAAAGGTTGCTCCCGAATCCGCTACCCACTCACCTCTCCCACTAGCCCAAAACAAGTTGACGCTAAAACTACTCTTGCCTTGGTGCACAAACTGCGCGGTGAGGAGGTGCGGGTCAAGGGTAGGCGCAGGGCTGCCGTTGTTCGCTGGGCCAGGGAAAGGGAAAGCGCTCGAGGAGGGTTGTTGTGACGGGAAAGCTCCGGCTGAGGTATATCCACCACTGCCGTAGGGCGTCTCCCGCTGCCAGCCACTTCCGTAGTACATCTACTGAGGGACCGCGACGTTCATCTGCGGGGCGGCTACCGGGCAACCTGCGACGTAGTGGCCGGTTTTTCCACACCGGAAGCAGACCTCCTTGTGCCTCTGCTGCGCGTTGCTCGGTGGGAGACCCCAGCCTGTCGGAGTCAATACGAGCGGCGGGGACAAAAGAGGCATTGTCCCGGGTGGTGGCTCGGTAGGAACCCAACCCATGGGTGGGATCGCCCCACCCGTACCGAAATGGTCGACACCGGAGTCATCCCAACGGTACCTGCAGGCCACGGAATTCCAACGCCATTTGGGGCCGGTATTTCGTCCCGGCGAAGCTCCTCCCCGGTTACCATCATGCTGACGGGGGCGATGTTGCTGCTGCTGGTACTGCTGTTGCTGGGGTTATTGCTGCTGCCACTGCTGTTGATGATACTGCTACTGCTGCTGGGGCCGCTGCTGCTCCTGCCGTGGTTGCTGCTGATAATGCTGCTGCTGCTGCTGCGGATACTGCAACTGTTGTTGTTGCTGCTGCTGCTGCTGCTGATACTGCTGCTGTTGCTGCCGCTGCTGCTGCTGCTGCTGTGGCTGTTGCTGCCCACCTTGAACCTCTCGCCTATCCTGTCCTTTCTTTCCCTTCCTGGACCCGCACCTTCACCACCGGAAGGTTGCGCACCTCCGGCGTGCAAAGCATGCTGATTTCCCACTCCCTGCACACCCAACGCCTTAGAAACCATCACTTTATCGGCCCTATCGTTTGCGTATGCATCGCGGATGATCTCATCGATCTCGGAGCGGGGGATGGACGGGCGGGAAAGGACGGACTTACTTTGTATCATATACAAGGGCGAGAGGTTCGTCACGATATGCCGGTTCACCTCTTCCACACTCTTACC
>JBBMHQ010085230.1:0-11215 GCA_037834295.1 Postelsia palmaeformis | reverse complement strand
TTTAATTTCACGAGCCAGTACCGTTTCAAGCGTTTAGTTGACGTATCCGATAAACCTGCGCACCATAATTTTTCGATCCTGTTGCTGCCTTCACATTGAATCGTCCTTTCTACCCAGCTTCATACACCCAGTGTCCGTCCCGATTCCTCAACCTGAGAGATGCTGATTCTGTGGCCACAGACTGTGAGACAGAGGAAACCCCAGAGAAAAACCGTAAATCCGAGTGTCAAGCAAGTGAAATACCAGCGTACCGGGTACGAGAACACAACAACACAAGCAATACTGGGAACATAACAACAAAAAGATAATGAGACCAAAAAACATAAAAACTGAAATGAAGAAACAAAGTACAAACCACGCAAGGACTTCAGAAAGGCTGCTATTAATAGACGGAAAGCATACGTACTCAGGAAGGACAGATATCTGCTGCGCGGACGAAGCAACACGAAAGAGAGGGAGATACAGGTAAAAGTCTGTAAGAAGAGCTACTTGAACCGATACCTACCCACCCGATCTATCATTTCGTTTCTGCATTCGTCGACAGCTGTATCAGTACAGCTGCCCCTCCCCTTCCTTGTCGCCGTTTTTGGCGTCCTCTGCTGCTTGGCGCAGCCAGCTCTTCTGTGCTTCGTTCGTCCCTTTGCCACCTCGCCATGAAATAGTGAGAGGCATTAATAGTACATCATGCCTGGATTATAACCCTTTTAGGACCCCAGTCCCGTTTCTGGGACAAATCACTTGGACTCGGAAGAGATTGTCCCCAAGTTGGGACTGCGGTAGTGAAGGGATTAACAAACCCTGGAATATTGTTTAGTTGGGGCACTGCTCCTGAATTTTGGAATTATTTGTTTGCAATCCCCGATACCTATTTCCAAGTCATTTGCCAAAAATAGCGAAATACGCGCGCGTACCCGACAGCAGATTCGTGAGAGATCCTCCGTGGCCCTATTACGGAGGACCATAACAAATAAGACCAAATATTGTCAGTAAAAATAGCAAAATATATAGGTTTTTGTCTGTGCCGTAGGTCCTATTTACTATGGCCCCCCGTAATAGTGTGAAGACCACATACGCGCATATTGACACTTTCGACCGGGGACCCAACCATAGAGTCTGCCTAAGGCGGCCACGTATGACAGTTCAAACTTGTATTCCAGAGTATTCATACCGTCGACGCGTTAGAAAAGCGGCCCCTCTAGTTCTGCTCAAAGTACAGGCTCTGTAAGATACAATACTACTACTGTCTGCGCACTCTTGTCTGCGCCCCCCTCTCTGGGGATGTACCCACGTAAGACAACTCCGACGTAGAGACATGAGGAAATGACAATATAAAGCAAGGAACGTGCCCAAGCAGGGGTTGCCAGCTATGGTTGATAGAGTTGTATGGGATAGAGTGGGAAAGCGCCATCGAGAAAGTATGGAAGGATATAAGAGGAAACCAAGAGATGCTGTCCATAGAGAAGTTTGGGAGGTACAAGACAGAAGAAAGGACAGAAAGAAGGGAAATAAAGGCTTCGTAGCACTGATAAATGTGGTGAAAGCCGGAAAACACTCGAATGTATACAGGGGGTTAAGAGAAGGGTTTTTATTTTTCAATCCTCCGGCGGATTGGTGAGAATAAAGCTTGAGCTCACCACACTTCCATGTTCAAATTTCGTGCCGTGTGTCAATTTAACCCATAGCTTCCGTCGCAACATCAGAAAAGGCTGCTGCTACCTCTAGCGCTTGGTTGGCAGGTTGACCCGAGCTGGCCCTCGAGAGGGGCAGGTGCGGTGGAGATGGCCACCCGGGGAGTCATCTCCCCTGTGTAGTTCGGGACTCGCGTGAGCTCACCCACTAATAAAAATCTAGCCTAGAAGGCCTTCCCGCCGGACTTGCCCCAGTTACGGTTCACCCTAAGCGTAGAGACGTTGGTCTTCAACATAAAAGATGGGGATGAAAACGCTTAAACTGCGATTTCGTGTAGGGAATAGACCTGCCAGAAACAGGAAAGAGGTATACCAGTAGCAAGAAGGAGAAAGTAGATGCACAGATGTGCCCTTGTGGCAAGGGAATAGAGAGCTGAACTCGCACAGAGGGATAATGTGAAATGTACAAGGAGGAACGGTATTGGTTAAAGGAGGAGATGAGGAAAATAGACGAATGTGACATGGTGAAGTTTGATACACTAGATACTAGCGAGAAAACGATCGCTATCCTCGGAGATAGATGGTGGCCACAGGCGGCGAGACAGGGAGGGGACAAGGTTAGCAAAAATAGTATATGTACTATTATATGGAAACAACGTAATAAGCGCCCAACTCCTCTCGTAGGAGTAGGAACGGTGCTCCATCTCGAAAGGGATCTGTGGTCAATGGTCAAATGACCAAGGCAGGGAACAAACGAGTACGCCCCAGCCCCCTCCCCCTCAATATCATACCAGGTACACACATCTGTTTTTTTTGTTTTTCCTGAGATGGGACGATATTCGTCTGGAGCGGTCGACCTGGATCTATCGACTGCACTTGTCAACGACAACGTCGGAAAGAAACACCTTTAATTGTTGGTATTAATGGAAAACTTGAGTCGCCAACGTGAAGTCGTTAATACTACAGTAGGTACAAAGGCAGTGCTCGGGTTTGGCCTCGCACGGTTTACTAGGAGCAAATTTTCAACGCGGGGGGGCGGATAAGGTGGAGAGGGTCGGCGACGCGAACGAAGGGGTACAACGGCAGTGATTTACTTTATCTTCTGTGACCCTGATCGTGGGTTGACTCTGTGTCGAGGTCGAAGGTCTATCGTCGCATGTGCTGCTGTGAGTTTGATTCATGATACACGACGAGATACTGGTGCGAAGCGGGTCATTCCTTTGATCAAAACTGCGTATCAGCGAAAACATAGCGTTTTGCCTACACCAGATAGGGCAAGGTGGGGCTAGGCAAAAACGTCTTGTCTGTGTGTCACCTACCACTGCTCGTGGCCGCACGATCGAAGCTAATGTCCCGCCAATTCTAGGACTTTTTTCGTGAGTCACGTTTCCAGCCCGATGTCCGAAGGCGGCTCGAAAGGAACGAAACAATGAAATCGGGCGGCAAGAAGCCGCTGTAAACATGTACTGGTATTGCGTTATGACACAGCGTTTGGCCTCAGTTCTTTGTAATAGTAGCATTTTTTTTCGACTCACAGAAAAGAACCTTACATATAATCTCTTCGGAACAGTATATCTAGGTTTTTCGGCCTCTCATCTGTGTCCTGTTTGCGAATTTCTCGAAATGTTTTTTCCTCCCGGAATGTGTCAGGATAGTGCCCCATTACCACGGACGATTAAACTTAACTCTGAAACAACTGCATTTTTGGTGGCATTATCAGCAGTTGGTGAGGTTTGAGCGCTCATCAGTCGGGACCGAAGTCGTCATGTTTCTCACGTGGCGTGGTCAATTTGTACCACTACGTACAATTTGCCAGCGGGGCTCAGGGAACCTCAGTAATTTATAGCAATATGGATGTTGTGTTTTCGTTTGTTGTCATTGACGTGCTGATGTTTGTCGTCTGGTCGGTGTTCTCACTTCATGCCGCCCATTTGCGTAAGTGAAATGCTCATAATGTGCTAATGATATAAACGGTGCCGGTACAAGTGCTCATTTTCCTGTCACTGTGCTGGGAATTTCCCGTGATGCCTTCAAGGTGTCTCTTCCCTCGTGATTTCAGCGTGACGTGAGTGGGAGTCACTCACAGTGTTGCCTATGTGTTGCCAATATACTATATAACCACGACGACAAATAGTAACTTCAACACCTGCCTTGTACCCAGCGAGCTCTGATCAGGCTCTAAGCAATGCTCTTCTAGAGTATGCAGCGTACGAAAGCCTCCTCATGCCGCTATGGATCCACATCTTGTTTCTTCGTTCAGAACCATTATTTACAGGGTACTCCGCTCACTATTTCGTCAACGCCAATAAATATTGCATGGGGTGCGAGTAGGGCTTTCGAAGCGCTGAGGCCGTCCTCGCTGTGCCGACCGTCGACACCGTTTGCGGCCGAAATATCACCATGTGTATGTACACCATACTAAGTCATATGGCAACGACATCGCTGTGCTTTTCAATACCGAACTGGCATTCGCATCTGAATGAGCCGTGCAAGCACTGGGCTTTTGTCGCTACAGGTCTACAGGAAGCTCCTGTGACTGTTCCCGCGTACCCTCACCATGGTTACCCCGAACTCCCAACGTGTGTCCCCAGTCCCTACTCGCCATGTACGTAATGTTCTCCGATTTATACTACGGTATACGGTCATATCTGGACTACTAGGGACACAGCTGTAGTAGTAGGGCTCGACGTGGAACTGCATCGCTCCCCAGGCCCTTCCTCGCCATCGAAGGCATTCACAAGGGGGGCCATCGTTGAGACAACCAATCCCCCACGGACCGCCGAACCCTAGCGATACCAGCCGATCCGTAGACGCGTATGAAACGCGACGGCTGACTCGGTGATTGCGTGTCAACCACACCACCAATCACACCACCAGTCACACTAGCCACGTCGTGGAACTCGTCCGTTGTTTTCTCCACTCCTTGCTGAGCGCTTGTCTCGTCTTCGTCTTGCTCTCGACAGGTTGAGTTTTCGGCATGATCTAGGTCGGCGACCGTAGCGCTCGACGCGGTGCCGCAGCTACTGCCCCCTCGTTCCGTAGCGATCACGCGCTGAGAGTATAGGTAGGGGTGGCGCATAGGACATCTAAGATGTATACTACAGGATAAAAAGGCAGTAAGACGGACCAAACACCGGTGTCGAGGGAAAATCGAGCATCCACACAAAACTATTAGATAAGCCGCCATACAAGGTATTCCGGGGTGGTCCTATCAACAGTAACAGTGTCAATAGGCAGCAAAACCACGTCAACACCGGCGTCGAGAGTTAGTCGAGCGTTCAGACAGAGATATTTCAGAGCCCGCTGAATACCGTACTTAGAAACAGTTGAACCCCGTGCCCCATAACGCAGCACCGCTTCGAACAGCGTGCAAGTCTCCCTCGGGTACAATTACTTTTACTCAAGGATATCCAACGGTGAACACCACGCATGTATTATACCTGGTGATGGATAAAGCCAGGGAGTGCATCATATACTACGTACCATGTAGCCTGCGATCAAAATGCGTTGTGATCTGTTTAATCTGCCCGCGATCGATCCTGCAGTTGTACATACTATATCTGTTTCGCAGTTGTTTTTCACGCATCGAGATCATGTGGAAAACGTGAGCGAAGAACTGCGGGTAACGCGAGCTCGAGGGAATGCTGAACCGCACGCATGACATATGTCCATCGGCACCTCAACAGACGCTGAAAACATCGACATGGCCAGCTATAGCCAGCTAAATATTTTACGGTTGTCGATGACGCTATGGATGGCTCAATGTGTGGACTAACGAAGCAAAGAACGGACGTGCTGCACTTTACCTTCTGCGAAAGCAAAGCCTGCCCCAATAGTCAAGTTCGGTCCATTTCCCGAAACGACTACCAGGTACAGCACTATTGATCACGACTCCTACAGTAATGGCTAGTGACGCTACTTGAATCCGACCGTTATTGGCGAATAACGCAGCTCACCTGGTTGATCAAGGGCACCATCGAGTTGTGGGTGGGAGCTTCGAAGTCAGGGTGCGTATCAGTCGGACGTTCGGCGCGAGCACGGCCATCAGGATGACTACTGCTATCATCCACGCGTGCGTAGGTACCTCTTATCTTCTCGGCAACAGGCTGCGATGGACCGCCGTGGTGGCACGTATCCACCTCTTCTTTGTGGGGATGGCCAACAAAATCCCTATTATCCTGTCTCTCATTCTGCTGGCCATCTTCACTGTCAAGCCTGCTCAGTTGGCCGGACGCAGAAGTGATCTCGTTCCTGGCCAGCGACCACCGCGTCTGACCTGCTGGTGGTGGTGGTGGTGGTGGTGGTGGAGACTGCAACGGTAACATTGAGTTTTCATGAGCAGTAGAAGGAGGAGGACGGCTATCGTACCGCAGCTGAAAAGGGTGGGTGTCGATACGACGAGCGAAGCTCGCGTCGCCCTCGTCCGTCCATGAAATATCCCCTTCTCCATATTCGTCTCCCTTTCTCCCCCCCTTCGCGGTTCGATTAGAGTTTTTTTGGTCGTCCTTCTCCTCATTCTCCTCCTTACATTCTTGCGTGCCCACGAATTCCTCGTCTGTGCCTTCCTCCTGCTCCTCTCCGTCCTCCTCCTTCCACTTTTCCTCTTCTCCCGCTTCCTCATCCTCCTCCCCCCCCCCCGCTTTTCCTCCCCCCTGCTTCTCCCTCTTCCACGCCCCCTTTCCTCGCGCTCCTCCCACCAACTCCTCATCCGTCTCCACCTCGTCGTCTTGCACCTGTTTCTCTTCGTCTTCTCTCCCGTTGTCCCCCCCCGCATGCGCACAGGTTCCGTGTTGAGCGCTAATGTTATCGACCCGGGCAGAATGCCCAGCCTCTGAAGAGACTACATAATAATCAGCTCCCATACCATCGACGCCTCGCCTATATTTTGGGCTGGCAGTAGCTTCGATGAATACATCTTCACTAACACCGCTCCCTGGGTCTTCCAGCTTCGTAGCTTCCAGCCTGCCTAGGTTGGGCGTGTCGGGAGTTTGCAACGCCTCCCTGTGATATCCACCGCCTTCGTCGTCCCCGATCACTTCGACCTCGTTCACTCGGTGAAGTGGTTCGATATCGCAGTTTTCCGTCGCAAAGTCGTTGATATCTGCTGGGAGGCACTTCGTGGTGGGAAGCGGGACTGGAAGCGGGACGGAAAGCGTTTCATCGGAATCGTCTGAAGCGGTACTATCCTGATCGAATATTGTCTTACGCTTCTTGTTTGTCCACTCGTGCCATTTCCTAACGGCGCTGCTTTCTTCCTTCGCTCCAGCTAGCATCGGCGACGGAGTGTCCGTATCGACATCGGCATCGGCAGTGGTCCGCAGTTCATCCTGTGTAGTCATCACCCAGTAAAACAACAAAAGGCACCGTACTGCAGGTACTAAGTACTGGACTAACCGGTAAGGAGGTATTTTACCATAGTTGGGTGGCGAAGAAATCCAATCAGCTGATCTAGTTTTTATTTAAGTACACCCATCGAGCCACAAACGTGCCAGTGTTGTACAAAGATGAAGAAATCGTCAAAATAGACCCCCGCAACCAACTGCAATACCTACAGTAGCCAACTAAACAGCTAGTCAGCGACTTATAGTCCGCCAACTGACAACTCTAGTAGTTAAGGTAATAGGGCAGATACCACCAACACACCATCGTCGGGTGTATCGAAATGCAATAAAAGTGTTCCATCGATTATATCACATCGTGTCTGCATGTCAACCAAGCGACCAATATCATATTATACTCCGGGAGCAAGCAGGCGCGAACAGAGAGAGAGAGCACCACAGCCAGCTCCTCCCACGGGATGTCGGTCGCTCGCGTTTTGGCTCGCTCCAGCCACGCCGCTCGATACCGACAGTACCCAATCAATACCAAAGCTGTGATCGAAGCACAAAACTGGTCAGCTCAAACCGCCTCCAAATGGCGATGGCGCGACGTCGAATAGTTGATGCTCGTGATACTCACAGGCAGATTGAAGATAGCATAGCTGCATTGCTACACGATGGTAGAAGTTGCCTAGATCCCGCCAATAACGCATCGCGGCCGCGGCCGTTCTTACCTGGAACAGAACGGGCCTTGCCGGGGTTCGTTCCTCCCACACTGATTGCGCGTCCGGCGATAGAGGTGGTGAGTCCGCAGACCGCACTAGCTTGCGCCGTTTCTTTTTATTTTGGCGGGGGCACAAGTCGCTAGGGCCGTTGCGAGCAACGTCAACCCTGTTACCACGACTTTCATCTTCAAGCTCCATCGACACGTGGGTCGCACGATCGCCGCAGATCCTGGCCTCGAAGATATCAGCCCTTCGGACCAGGCGGTCCACCTGATCGTTTGACAGTAGCGTTTGGTGTGAAATGGGTGGCACGGGGTAAGGCAGGACGCATCACATATCCCTACGAGTAGCGTAAATGACTTGGAATTACCATAGTGCTCGCGCACCAGAAAACGGTTGCTGTACACTCCGCATGTCGTCGAATACTGTCAGCGCTGACGCAGGAGGCCCAGTTCGCGGCAGGTTTGGTGTGAGCGATTTCTACACCCCGAACGGATGCTACTCAGACTCAACGCTCTACGTGCCATACACGTTTCACAAAGCATGGACCAGCCCTTCCATTCTGGCGAAGCGGACCGTCCACCCGGTAGCGGAATGCACGCAAGCGCATCAAAAGAGGGCTCGAGCTACCGCTGAAGTAGCAGTAGTAGTATAAAACATGCACTACGAGGTATAATGGCATAACACAGCCATGTCTAGGTATGAATATTGTCCAAACCACGGATTGGGAGTGACTGCCATTCCAATCAGCGCGCGCTTCATCCACAAAGTGCATTGCTGGAGCTGCGACGAAATAGCACCGTATGAAGGATATTTCACGATGAGTACCAGGTACCAGGTAACTGTGTGTTTTGACTCCGAACCAGCTTTGCCTCAGGAGTAAACCTGTTGATGAAGCATGACAGCGCGTGTGAAGCTCGAGGTCAAAATCGGCCACCCAAGTAGGCCGTCGCCAGGGAGACAAGCCAATGCTGAAGCGACCGCATTGTGCGTAGAGCACTTACTACAACAATGCTTGACTGGAACTGGGGCCAAACTATTGTCCACGATGCATGCAGATTGCAGAATTCAAGCTTATAGAAAAGGATGGACCAGAACTTGTCAACAGTGCTCCAACCTCGCCGTTGTCGTAGCGGACGTCGTACGTGCCGTCTCCACGGACCGCAGCGACCGCCCCGAGCCGCCACTGCTTAGTTTCTTTCGAATTTCCCTGTCCCATTCATCGCGGCAGCAGACAGCATCGGTCAGACAGAAAATAGGCACCATCAACGCTCTATCAACTGCCGTTACGCGTCCAAACAGCATCGACGTGCAACCGATCGCTACGGAAGGCTTTCAGACAAGATCTGTCAAATAGATCACGGATCCCGTCAGCCGAAGACGACACAAAAAATGATGCACGCCTCGGGTAAGACGTACAACAATACATTCACACACCCTGACACAAAAGTTCAACAACTTCTTGCCATTCGCACGATGACTTGCTCCTCCGCGCGTAAGATGCCCAGCCGCCTCCTTTCTATCCCCGGCTTGATATCGCCGAAGGTTTCTACCCGTTCATGGTCATGTATTCCCCCCCCTTGCACCGTCTCTCCTTGTGAGGGTGGAGACATAGCCTGAGTCTCAGCCTGGTACATATCGATTGCCCCCTGGGGAAGAGTGTGAGAGAGACGAGAACCAGTATCCATGCTGCTTGTGCCGCCGTTTGCAGCGGAGTCATCCCATGAACAGCCACGGCCCAGACGAGAGCGATGGCGTCCTCCGTCTTCCGCCGTACATGGGACTGAGACTGATTGCGATCGTTCGTTCCGGACCGGTGGTTTCGAAAAGGCCGTCCTGCTTCCCCCTCTCTCATCCATTTCCTCTAAGCGTTCAAAGCCACCCTGCGCATGGTCGTCGTCGAGCCCGATCGTATCTGAATCGAGGCGACCAGCGCTCCCTCGAGGAGGCTGTACGTGCGTCGCCTCAAGGAAAGGGAAAGCTGCGTCGAAGATTGTGGGCCTTGACGCTGTAAGCTGCTCACGGCCCCATGAGACCAACGCTTGGACGAAGCTTTCCAGTCTGCGGAGAACGATGAACACAGTTTTTTCACGGAAGCGGTCGAATGCAACAGAGTGGTTACGACGTTGGCCTCCCCGTATGTTAGCACTTCGCTTTTCGGAGGGCACTCTGCCTTGGTAATTACCGCATCAGCTTGTAGCACATATATCACAAGGTAGACGAAAAACGCTCGAGAAAAGTGATGCCAAGCGACAGGTCAAGGCCGGTCAAGATCCCCTTCGCGCCGTGGAGTGATTTCGCGTCGCACTTGACGCAGAGCGTTGACGACGCCCTCCAAACCTTTGCAATGACGACAATGGCTTACCTGTTGGACTCCAGATAGCTGCTCAAGAACTCTCTCGCTCTGGAACGATCGCTCGCCTCACGACACCGTGCTGCCAGTCCACGCAGCTCCCGCCCTGTTTTCTTGACTTGCTCCCTGTAAGATGAACACGGCGAATGAACGCGTCGCGCAAGAGGGCAGGGGAGGCAAGTCGAGGCAGGTGTGCGCGGAATTGATAGGACACGAAGAGCGAAGAGCAGACGCATGCAACGGTAGGGGTGCACCTTATATCGTAGTATCCTAGTATTCTAGTAGGTTTTCTGAGGCGCCTTACTTGAGGAGCTCCCCGCCGGACCCTGGCCCAAACGCTGAGAAATGCCCAAAGCGCAATGGTTGCTGAACAAGCCCATGGCCTAGGTATGCAGCGAGAATGAAATTCCGACGATATAAGGTTAAGAAGGAGCCCATCAGTTATTACGCACTTCAACGATAAACTTCTACCTCTACCATAGCACACGTCACCACTCGCACAACTGTAAATATCCCACGAATAACTGTAACAGCTGTCACGGGTGAATGATAATGATGCGCTCATTCGAAAAGTTGTCATGAATATGGGATAGAGCTACGTACCGCTCGCCGTGAGATCCTAGCCCTGCTGCGCTGGGCACGGCATGAGCCCAAGCGTTTCTGGCTTCGAAACGAGAGGCAGTACATATATAGGAGCAATACATCGACAGTGTCGGGCATTGTCATACACTACTGTATTTTATACCAGGTATAACTGATAGGGTAGCAACCGCTCTGATGAATATGTGTGACTACTGTAAGTATGGTCAATTGTGTACGCTGGTGGAAGGCAACAGCAAAACATTATTTTTCGCGAAAAACAAAACCGAGAGTTTCGGTCGGACGATAAACATCTCCGGCTTAGCATATCCAAAACGATCTCCGGCTTCACCCAGCTTAACCCTTCTGGGACTCCAAGCGGGTTTTTGCGAGCAAAAAAAATGAGCATTTCTCCCTTTTTTCAGGAGCCAGCCCGGTCCGTTGAACCCGGGGACGATAAAAATATATCCCCGAACCTGTCTACGAGAAAATGCGTCAACAACACACTGGTCCATGTGTCCGGCGCCTGGCCATGGGGCCCTGCAAGCCTCCGTGAAGCACGGCGCCCGCCGTAGCTGCACCCCTCCCCCGCGTGCGTTCATCGCGATTGCT
>JBBMHQ010085219.1:0-11216 GCA_037834295.1 Postelsia palmaeformis | reverse complement strand
CACCCAGCGCCGCGGCCGCTGCCTGCGCGCACCCAGCGTGGCGAAAAGAAACCGCTTTCGGTGGAATGCCTGCCGTGTTCTGCTGCCCTCGTGGTGCTCTGGCTGCTGTCCGATCTAGTTGGCATGCCAAGGCAGCAACCTTTTCGATCGCTCGGCCCAAAATGCCGGTGATAAATCGTCCACAGACAGAGCAGCACGGACAGCAACAACATCGAGACGTCTGTCGTCTGTCTGCCCACAGCAAGCACAGCGGGAGCCACCAGCACAGTAGCAGGTGGGTCGCCTGCTGCGTTCTGCCGCCTTCCTAGTGCTTGCTTGCTGCCGTCCGGTCTCTTTGGCCTGTTTGAGGCAGCAACCTCTTTCGTTCACGCACACAGCACCACAACAGAGAGCAACAACACCGAGGCGCCTCTGTGCACACGGCAAGCAGAGCGAGAGCCATCTCAGCACGGTAGCGGCAGGACAGCCGCCGCTCATTGAACTGTTCGCCAGGTCGCCGGCTGCGTTCTGTTGCCCTTGTGTGCCTGCTGCTGCCCGCTTCGGCGAGACACACCAAATCCTGCCACCCCGTCCTCGTTGATTTTCGCTTTATTTTTCTTCGCCGGGTCTAATAATATCGCTACTGCTGTGTGTGATTTCGCGATTCTAAGGTTTTGCCCTTTTTTCTTAATTCCTCGCTTTTTTTTAAACTCCACTTCAGAGTTATTGGAGCCTGTGCTGTGCAGTGTATGGAGCTCACCACTTATTCGACATTTGGTCTGACTGGCTAAGGGTCAGGGTTAGGCTTGGTCTGATTGGCGTACGGCTATATAGGGTTATTGTCATTAGTCATATTCGTCTTGAACACAGGTGTGGGTCAACCATTTTCTCGAACGAAGTGATGAGAAACTCTCGTTTTGTTACCATGCACGTGACCAAGCAAAAGGACTTCAAGCAGATACGTGCACGTTTTGGCTCCAGCTATGCTTCGGAGCAGTAGTTCACGAAGCGCCAGATATACACAACAATCACCGTCTGCCATCCACCATCACACGACATGGACGACAGCAGCTAAAAAATATCCTGCTGCGCGAGTTCCAAGCGACGGCTTATCGGCTGACACGCTGACACTGCTGTCTTCAACGTATTTCCTTTTTTCGCCGCAGGTTCACTCAACCCTTGTACTCGTAGCGCAAACTCAGCCCTAATTTGGGGGCAAACTATACTTGAAAGTTGGAGTGCTTAGTCCCCAAAACGAGACTGCCGTCCTCAAAGGGTTAACGAGGTGCTTCCACGTCTCAGCTTCTTGAGTGATCCGAGTTTGTTTTATGTTCCCTCCGAAACTTGTGAAGCACTGAAGACACTGAAAAAACGTTCGCTATAAATTCAACAGGTGCCAGTAACGTTGTATGTCTGTATAGTTGTGGGGGGGGTGCATGCGTGTGTAGACGTGTAGACAATGACTTAGTGCAGCAATATTACGCATGTGGTATTTTTATCGCTTTTTTATAATTATTATTATTCCGGGGGACCATAGTAAATAGGACCAAATATTGTTGGTAAAAACATCGAAATATATGGGTTTTTGTGTGCACAGTAGGTCCTATTTACTATGCCCCCCCGTAATTTTAGTTTTTGCTATAATTATTGCTTGTATACTTTAGAACTGCTCCCACTTTTTTCGGGGGGGGGGCAATCTACTTGGAATTCGCGCGGAACCATTTTTGCAGCACAAGGTTATCGCGTTGGTACACTGCTGTTGGAATATACCAGGTACAATAAACACTTTGGTGATTCAAGTGTGTGTATGAGTGTATTCTTCTCACCATGCTATCAAGAAAGAAAAAAAAAATAGTCGAGACTCCCATTGACCAAGCTCCACCAACTATTGAAGGGGCGTGAACCAACCCTTTTAGAACCGCAATCCCGTTTTAGGGGACAGTTCACTCAAATTTCAACATTTACATAGTTTGTCCCCCAAACGGGACTGCAGTACTAAAAGCGTTAACCCCTTTGGAACCAGCAGTCCCGTTTTGTGGGGTACAAATTCGGATTCCCGTTTTGGGGACGAACTGCTTAGGGTTACCTATTAATAGTAGCTTGTAAATGCTGTACAGAGGATCCGTGGTACGCAGACCGAACGAACAATAATCGGTACGTACACGGCAGTGTTATGAGTAGTCGGGTAGACGGGCAATAATCACCTTATTAACATTACAGGGGACGATATTAATAGGACCTACCGTACACACAGATACCTATATATTTAACTATTTTTACGAACAATATTTGGTCCTAATAACTATGGCCCCTCGTAATGATACTCGATACTACTGTTGTGACAGATGTTGCGCCCTATTCCGCTGACGAAACTTTTTCAGGCCCGCATTTGCCGCCGGCGTGGGGGCATGTGTGCGCTGCGGCTTTTGCGCTTTTGGAGCAACTCGGGTTTCGCGCGCCGCAGAATTTTTTTTCGCCGCAGGGGATTGAAAAAACTTGCAGAAATGGCGAAAAAAAACTTGCGGGTGTAGGACCAAAGTCCCAAAGGGTAGGTAGGATAGACCGAAACTGGACCGAGTCCGGCGGGCCAGCGTCCTAGCCCGGGTGTTTGTCATAAACAGTGAGTTGAGTTTGGGCAGTTTCCACACCACCCGCGGATAGATGACTGACCTCTCCCCTCTCCGGGTGCCTCTGCACCGCACCTGCTCCTCCGGAAATCAGTTCGGGTTGACACACTCACATGTCGTTGCCACGGCGGCAGACTTATAACTCTTCTATTAATAGGGCAGGAGTTCCATTTGGGGGACAAATTACTGAGAATTTCACGAATATTCAACCTCATTGGAAGATTCCCTGTTACGGGGGACTATAATTAACAGGACATATGGTCTAAAGCAACAACCTACCAGGTATCTATTTTCAAAATAATTACCAACAATAGGTTCCTATTTACTATGATCCCCCGTAAGTTAATTATGGAAAGTTTTTGTTTTACGTAGAGATTGTTTTTAAATATGACCGGGTAGTATGTCCTTTCACAGCGGGCCTCCAGTGTTGAAAAGGGTTGAGTTGACGCACGACACACATGGTATCAAGTAGCAGGTAATGGTTGACAGATAATCTTCCTGAGGTAGCTATCTGCGCACTCGGGTTGCTCAAAAGAGCCGAACAGGAAGCAGGCATGTTATACCCTGTGCGCGGCTCAATCAACCTCATAATTTTTCCAAGCCACAGCATCCCGAGCGGGCCAAGTCAACCTACAGCAGTAGTATTACCGTATCAACAGAGTTTTTTCCGAGAACAGCAGCATCCAAGCAGGCCAAATCAACCTATAAGTGGAGTCTTACCAAGCACAGAATCCGAGCACTGAACACAGGCATAGGGGTGGGCTTATGGTTCGGGTCGGAAGGTCGGCTTTAGCCGCCAAGCACAAAAAAAACCCGCAAATAGTCTCCCACCCTCACCAGGCGTCCGCGCCTCTATCGTCTTTTGGGAAAAACCCTAGTTTTGCATTGTTTTTTACCCGTCCGCCGGAGGATTTCGAAAAAAAATAGGTGTCCGTTTTGTCGGAGACATCTTTCTTCCTTCTACTGGGCACCTTTTTAAGTATTTTTGAGGTTCGGGGGGCGTCTAATGAACACGTGTGTCGAAATAATTTTCGGACGAACATTTTCGCTCACATATACGAGGCGCCAGGTATACCGCAAAAAATATACTCCGAGTACCAGGTACGGAGTACTACTAAACGGTCGTGCTTGCTCCCGTGGAACGGCCTGCATTCTAGATTAGTTTTCCCTGAAATTCAGGCTTTTATCGAAAAAAAGCAAAAGGGGGTGTCTTGACACAGGCAGGATGAACCACGGAACAGTTCGCGTACATACCTCGTTCAAACAATCGTCCACCCGACACAGAACCGTCACTACACCAGCAGCAGCCGCGCTCGTTGAAAGCGTGCGCTTGGGTTGGGAATGTATCAGAGCATCTCTCCGCGCGACAAGCCCAGCGCGACAAAAAATGGGCAGCTACAACCTCCATAAGGTGCAGCGTGCCTCGACCCCGCGAGCTGTTGTTGCTTGCGGAGAGCTCTATAATACGAAGCTGTCTGCAAGCGATACGCGAAGCTTTTTTACTTGTCTTATGGTATGCCTCCTGAAGGTAAATTCAACCAATTTCGATGTTTTTTGGTCTCATGCTGTGTTTCCCGGATTCCGACCAACGTCAATCGATCGCTGCAGCGCCACAGGGTAGAGAGGAGTACGTAGGCCTCCGCTGAGAACCAGGCGACAGCCAACCTCGAAAGAATCACACGCTGCTGTGGATGAGAGGCCACGTTGATACATCCGCCCTCTTCTGGAGCATGAACCGCCGGAAGGTCCAAATGCACGGGTATCAAAACAGCGGCGGAATGTGTTGTATACCTGGTATATGATACCGAAACAAACATCAAGAGATGAAGAATCACCCGGTGACCCGTGAGTGTCAAGACGAGACTCGTGGGCAAAAGACTCTCCGTGGCATTATTAATAGCATATTTGAATATTTTCAGCTCTCTACGAACGACGCTCGTGAAAAAAAATATGCTCGTCCCGAAAAAATACGTATCATCCTACGTAAAATGAATCCCCCCCCTCCGAAATTTCGGTTTGCCCGAAAAAACAATTTCGTGAAGGACAACCCCAATTTCTAATTACCTCGGTACCAGCTATAGTCGGCGTGTCGGCCTAGCCTACGTACGGATAACATGAAAAATCGCATAGGTGTAACATAAACATAATATCAACACGAACATAGAAGGAAGGGCCGCGTAAGCAACCCCTGATATTTACATGTTTCATAGGCGAGGAGTAATATACCTGGTAAGAATTAATGCCGATTTGGGGTCGACCTTAACGAGGGCTGTTTTTTAGTTGTTTTCGGTTTTTTCCCGAAATTCGGTATGTTTTAGCTCCTTTCCTGAAGGAAAAAACGATTTTTCGGGAAAGTACTGAGAAAAACTGGAAACACCCCCTTATCATCTTGCCGTCAATCGTCAGAACCGGAATCATATTCTGAAATTACAAAACGACAGCAGCAGCTGTGAGATCGAGGATTTGGTCGAAACTCATCCTCTGAAAAATGTGTCGCGCGTACTACACGGATTTATATTGTCGATCATATGCATCAACCAGGTATTTCATATCTGGTTCCGCATATGGTACTCCGTACCTGGTACCAGGTATACATTATGAACTACTTGTAAGAGGTACGTTCATATTATACGAGTACAAGAAGTAATAACGGATTAACACATTCGTCATATGTGTATGTGTGCAAGATGAAGTTGCAGCAGACAGCAGCCTTGAAGTTCGATTCTCGTCGTGCGACTGCTGTACTTGAGAGGATTTATTCGTAGACAGGTCGACGCTGTCACCGACCCCGCTCCCACCTGGCGCCCTTGCTCCCACTACAATTAACAAATAGTGCAGAAACGTATTTAGCCGCCGGCAGGGCCCCGTCCAAAGCACCCACCCTGCTGCCACGCGACTGCATCGGGGTTTCCACCGGAACGGCCACCGCAAAAACGGCAACTACAAAAACGTGTCCGACCCCGTGGTTTTCTCCCACAGGCTCCTGTCTACAAATGGTTGCGCCCGCTGTACTCAGCACTGCCGGCGATGCGCTTAGACCCGCAGTCCCGGTTTGGGAAAAAAAACGCTCCAATTCCGAGAAGTCTTGTCCCCTTCGTCCGCAAAACGGGACTTCGGTCTTAGAAAGGGTCAAGGGTTATGTACGAGTTCAGCAGCAGCAGCAGCAGCAGCAGGTGCAAGCAGTACATACACACTCGTACGAGTATTGATACCAGTACGTATTAGTAGTGTGTCTCTTATCGTCGATAAGAGCACGGATGGTCTGACCCAACACCCATCCCCGGGTTTCCGGGTGACTCCATGATCTCTACCAGGTAGTTTTTTTGTTGCAGGAATGGCATTTTTCGGCCGCCAATTTGACACACGCCGAGTTTGCTCTTTCGGCTGGTTCGTGCCTTCGCAGCAAGCGGGTGGTGACCCGAAGTGTTTCATCCACAGATCGTTTTGTGATTCTCCTTCGGATTCATTATTTGGTACCTGGTAGGTTCTCAACAGAGGCCTGCACCTCGACTTGTGAGGCGCTGCAGTGGTCCCAATAGGTCGACATTTGGGGTGTACAACATGACTTTTGGGGTGTACGAAATGAGACAAGGACAACCCCCAACTCAACTTTTGCACTTATAGCTTACGGACAGCTATACCTATTAATAGCTCCTCGCACGAAAATACGGCCCGTGAAACTGACGGACGCTCCTGATGGTGTGTGTGAAGGCGTCGGGTGCGCCAGACAGCAGTCAGTCGTACGCAGCCAGGAACGACTCACGAGGTGTTTTTTAGTGAACTCCAAGTTGCAAGCCAGCTGCACAAACAACTCCCAGAATCGCGAAGCATTTCATTTCTAGGGCGGGAGCCTACTCCTAATAAAAAAAAACATGGCTGCATCACCGACGAAAAAACGGCTTGAAACCAATTTTTTGCTATTCTCCAGGGGATCATTTTGAAAGCTATTGAGAGGACGTACCCGAAGAAGCTCCTGAAGAGAAAGAACTCCACGTCCCCGTGGGATGTATCAACAGCAGGTTACTGGACCCAAACGCTTCCAAAGAAAGACCTCCGTACATAGAAAACGCTGTCTTTTTATTTTTTTGTTCTACATTTTTACACGGATCTTGTTTGCAAATCCCATACACTCATTACCTCCAAGTCGTTTGTATATTTCGGCGAAACGCCCACATATGAGTACGAGCGGCCTACTTTTAGGGAAAACTGCAGGCCCGTCTTGGGGACAAGCCAGTCAAACTACAAGTGGTTTGACTCCCCGAAACGGGACTGTGGTCCTGGAAGGGTCGGCAACATATTCCTCAGAGATTTCCCCGTGGCCTTAAAAACCGGAGTAGGTGCAGAACTTGTTATACACCTGGAAGCACGCGGTACCACAAAGTAATCCGGACCCACCATACACACAAAAAGCCTGTATATTTCGTATTGATTGTATTTTTACTATCAACAAGCTTTTTTTTGTCCTGATTGCTTCGTGCTGCATGTTTCCCCGTGTACTAACTATGTGTATTCTTTTCCACCTGGTATAGTGATGTACCATACCAGTGTACGAGCACAACTGCTGCCGGGCACACTCACAGCGACGCGCCTTGCTTTATTCCGTGGCCGACGCGGATGACGATACACCCACACGCGGAAAACGAACATCCAAGCAGTTCGGATCAGCAAAAGTCGATCGAGTAGCGCTGGGAGTGCTGAACACAGCGAGCTATAAAATACGCAAGACTACAGCACTGTAATATTAATATCGTACCAGGTATCACTAAAACTTGAAAAAAAATCTTGAAGGAAAAAGAGGAGGCAGGACAGAGGAAAGGCGAGGGGGTGCAACGACGTCAGCAGGATCGCCGTGTCCTCAGAAATTTCGGATTTTGTGGTTACCCCGGTTCAAACCAAAACCACCGGACTGACAAAAAAACGAAAAAGGAAAGGACATCAATAAAGTTTGGAGCTGTGAAATTTGAAACGAAAACTTCGTGCTGACTGACTCCTCTGACGTTCAAGAGAGTCACACGTAGCTCGTACGAGTACTCGTTCGTACTATACATTCGTGCTCGCATATACCACGGCATAATTAGTACCGGTATACTGCCTATAGGTATAGTGTACAAGGCGCTTCGCGTAGCGGGTGGCTCCGCCCGCTAAGCTCTCTCACAAGGAATGGAACGCAACAGATAGATGGACCAAAAGTTTAGGTACTAGCAAGTGACTTGCGAATGCCAAGAGCTCCATGCTCCAGGAAAACAACCCCGACGCAGCATGCACGCATGATATGTGTAGGTGCATACTCAACTGATACGCACGAAAGAAAAGCACAGCACCGCATGGCGCTGCACTACGCTGCGCTGCGCTGCGCTGCTGCGTGAGATGAGAGCTGCGTGCGCCTTTCTTTCTTTCTACTGTATTCTTGTGGTATTTGGTACTTAGTATATATGATACCAGGTACAGCTGTCGATAAATACTTTACTATACCTGTTGGAACGTTAAAGCTGTCTCTGGGCTGCTGTGCTGCTGGGATAAGAGAGCTAGAGGTCATGGCGCTGCTGATCTGATCTGATCTGATCTGAGCTGGGTGTGATTCGTGCATTTTTCGTTTATACTACGTGGTACTTTGTATAACGTGATGCCGTTTATCATGGAAGTACGTGTGGTAGGGCTACTGCTGTATCTCGCTCAGGTGGTCAATTAGTGTTGACTACTTTTGATTCAGATTCGATAAATCCCTTCACACTGTTTTACGGGGGGAAAACGGACTTGTTATCGCGGTACTGTAGGAACGGCTTTCTCCCTCAGTTTTGACTGCTTTTCGATTCTGATTCGAGTTTCGAAGATCCATACTTGGATTTTTTCTCGACTCTTGCAAATGTAATTACCCCATGAAATTAGTGGAGGGCATTTTATCTTGTACTTCGTATTAGCTGAGCTGCACTGGGTGTGATTTTCGAAACAACGAACGTTAAACAAAAAAAAGGACAAAAGGAATGAAAGCAAAGAACTCGGGGGGAACGAAAAATCTCTCTATCGGCAATTCCGGGTTTGAGGAGGGCTGTTAGGTGCAAAAGGATATACCGAGCGACAAAAGCTAAGGGTCGGAATATTACAGAGCTCGATTTTTTTTCACTTCAAAAGGCACTTGGTGAGTCGAACCCCCAACACGCTCGAGTTTATATGAGGGAGCTAAAGCGAGTGCGAGTGCGAGGCGTGGTCACACCCTGATGGTGTTTTTTTACGGGGGTTCGGACCATGCGCCTAAGCAGACGCACCAAACCCGAACCCTGACCTTACGCCAGCGATCAGTGCTTGGATGCTGTGCTTACTTCGGCTTCGGCTGGCTTGGATGCGGTGCTTGGAAAGACTCTATCGGTTGATTCGGCCGGCTCGGGACGCTGTGGCTTCGAAAGACTCTAGGGTGATTGAGAGCCACGCCGGGCAATGCGTCTCCCCGGATTCAGAAACTAAAAAATTACATTAGTTTATTATTATATATCGCTTGTCGAGTCCGGCTCCGCCGACAGTCCCCGTCCCGTCTGCCCGACGCCTCTCTCCGACAAAGTCTAGGTCGCTACTATACAGCGGAACACCAGCACCACGAGCCCAGCCTCCCGCCACCGGAGCCCTCCGACCCCGCCCGCCGTCGCCCGTCTCCCTCCCGAGTAATTGATGTCCTTCTCCACGACCTCAGCCGTGGGGATCGACGAGCGGTACGCACCTCGGCAACCATATATTGTGCCTCTGTGAACCGTGCTCAATCTTCCTCTTCTCTCGTGCCCGGAAATCGCCTCAGGACGATGTCCAGGCACGAGAGAAGGGCAAGAATGAGCACGGTTCAAGGCCGCACAAGATGCGGTTGCTGGGGAGCGTACCGGCTCGACCATCTCCACGGTTCACGTCGTGGAGAAGGACAGACCTTGCTCGGGAGGCAGACGGCTACGGCGGGCGGGTCGGCGGACTCCGGTGGCAGGGGGCTGGGCTCGTGGTGTTAGTGCTCCGCTGTGTAGTCGCGACCAAGACGTTGGCATTGTCGGGGATAGACGATGGGTAGAGGGGATAGGGACTGTCGGCGGAGCCGGACTCGGTGAGATACGTCACAACAAACAAATGCAACTGTTTATTTTCTGAATTCGGGAAGACGAAATGCCCGGCGTGGCTCTCAATCAGCCTAATAATAGAGGTTTTCCAAGCCAAGGCATCCCGAGCCGGCCGAATCAACCGATAGCGTCATATGTGTTCGTGCTGTTGATTGTTACGGCCGGTCCTAACTAGGGAAAACAAAGAAAATTAAAAGAATGAAGAGCAGAACTAAAGAGCACGTGAGTTTTACTGGTCGAACTAAAAAAAAAAAAGCAAAACAAAAGTAGAGATCCCGATGCCTCCGTTTTCACATTTCATTTTGTTCGAGTCCCAGAGCACGTAATTTTTACGGAATGGATGTCAACTTAACGAAACATGGGTTTTACCCAGGGGCGAAGAGGAACATACGAGGAGCTCGGAGCGTTGGGATGAAGCTCCGATAATTTTTCCACGACCAGTTGGCAAGCGCGGCCGAGATCGTGCATGTGGTCGCCACCCGGCTTGTCTGCTACGGGCGCGAGAAAATAAGGGTAATTTGTTACCAAGGGGTGCTGTCGCTGGGAACCGGGGGATCAGGAAGTGGTTGTGGCGGTACATGCTTCGACATGAGTTCCACTCAACATTCTTATGTCTACCATCAAACAGCGATGGCCGATACACAACTTCTAGAGCACTCCGGAGGGAGCGGGTTGGACCACGAGAACTGCCTGCTGTGGAGAGTGCCTCGCGTGTGCGAATTGTGTTTTCCCACCGTCGTTGTCGAGCGTTGGCGCCGGGACACATGTGCTGTCGCGGTTGATTCTGAAAAATTACACCGCGTACAAATTCGACTCGGCTTGTTATTTTTTTGTTCGTTTTTTTGTTCTCGTTAGAACTCAACCTGCTGTTTTTTACGAAAAAGCGGAGGTCTGTTCGTTCTTTATGTTTTTTTTCCTGGTTATTAGGACCGGCCCTTTAAACCAGAAAATGAAAAATTTAGGGTATCTTCAGCGGAAGCTGCACTATTCATAGTATATATGTCCTGGCGGTAGGAAACACGCCCTACAAAAAACGGCACAACCGAACCTCCGAATTGATTGCAGTCTGGTATCTTACAAGAAAGCTAACGCCACCACCACCGACCGCGCGGGGGGGATAGAGCGCCCCGCGTTCTGTGCGGCGTGTCGTTGCGTGGTTGCTCTATAACTACACGTACCGCGAGAACGCGAGGACTCTTTTTTTCATCCTCCCGTGGATTGGTAAAATAAAAGTCAAGCTCACCACACTTCCACGTCTAGAATTTCAGAACGATATCCAACATTTTTTGCTATAATAGAGCAAGCACATACTTTGAAGTTCAATACTTCCGAGTCTATAAATGTACAACCATATCAATATCAGCAACAGGTCGTGTACCGGTACGTCACGAAAGCGAGCACCAAATGTATACATCGAGGTGGCGTCCCTGGTGGATTGGTAGGCGGTCCGCGTGCCTACTGCGATAGATCTCGTGGGTTCGAGTATCACCGCGTGCAGACTCGAAGGGGCTTTTTCTGGCAT
>JBBMHQ010085208.1:0-11217 GCA_037834295.1 Postelsia palmaeformis | reverse complement strand
GGGCAGAGGGGAAGGCGCCACGAGGGAGAACTAGTTCAGGGGATGAGGGTGGGACGGGCTCATCATCGACGTCGTATTCATCTTCCTCTTCTGAGGAGGAGAAGGGAGGGGCGGAGGGCGGGTGCAATACTCCTGGCGCGGATCGGGGACCTGGCGGAGCTTGCGAGGTTCGAATCAGATTGACGTGGAGATTGAAGCCGACTTGGTCTGCGCAGAAGGTGACCATCGAGAACGTCAGCTGCTCGAGCCCGGCCGTGTTCACGCGAGGCATGATGCAGCTCCGCAACCACAACATGGATTTGCAGCAGCGGTAGCGTTGCGCTGGGTGTGCGCGTGTTCCCCTTGTCATTGGGGGGCAGCACTCACCCGGTTGGATGTTTACGAGCAGGTGCCTGGTACGTACATGTTTGGTGTTTTTTCCATGTCTTTTTTTCATTTTTTTCCGAACCCCGTCCCGAGTCTCTCTCATGAAGGCATGCATGACGATTGAGTTCAGCGTGCGTTCATTGCCTTTCTGCTCACCATACCTGGTACCTGGTATTGTTTTGTGCCTACTTTTGTCTCTTTGTGAGGTGCTGGGTAGCAGTGGCAAGTACGCTGTACGTTTCGTAAAGCAAAAGTACGATACGAATACATAAACGCTGTCGTCGCTCATCAAGCGTGAGTCTCTCATCGTGAAGATGAGGTACATTCGGACCTCTAGTGGCCATCTTATTGTTGCCTATTATTCCGGTCAGGGTGACACAACATCATACGGCAACAAGCAGCACGAACACTGCTGTACCGTATGTAGGATACGTACGCAGAACAACATTTTGGATTGCACATGCCTGGGATTGTGCGGGTTGTGGGCATCGCAGTCGTATTACCGCAGTAGTCGTACTGCTGTAGAGCTCAAATAAAAAAATGCCAGTGCGGAGAGATATTCAACGTTGCGCTTGTGGTGTACATGTTCACAGCAGCAGTAGCAGCAACAACAGTGCATTGAAGGCGGCAACAGAGTATCTAACCCTAACCTTATAGAAGCATATCGCGAGCAGTAAGGGCCTGCTACATTTGTCTCCTATCCCCCCCCCCTCCCCCAATCTCTTGCGTCGTACTTGCACGTGATCGTATTGAGTGCGATTTGGTCGAGTACATTCGGACTTGAGAGGAGAGAGGGGGAAGGGGGCGGGCGCGGGGGGGGAGGGGGGCGTACCCATTTGTTGGTTGCCTCAATCATTTGATTATCGGCCATGCATCCCTTTCCAGACCGAGCAGGGGGGGGTAGGGAGCTAGAAGGGAGACGGGGAGATGCAGGGAGGTGGGGAAAATATTTCACATCATCAGCGTTTCAATCTCCATCTCTCAAGTTTGACTCATCGCCTCTGATGTCGCACACGTTAAAATATCTTGAGGGTACCTGGTGCTTTATACTATTAATGCCAGTAATCTTTGCACCAGGTAGCTTGCTTGCGTGGTGCACTGCTGCTATGTCGGGACGATATGTGTGTTTTTCGTATTCAACCGATGGGATTGAGGGGACTCGTGGGTGAAAGTACGTACGCGTGGTCGCAACTTGGCAGCGTCTCATGTCTCATGTCTATTCCCCTGGTATCAACAACTATTCGCATGAAAACGTCATCGCGGATACTGTTCGTATATATTAATGAGTACGTCATTCACGTCGTATCAATGATATTATTGAATGCTGTTCGCTGTCGTACGGCGGTAACAAATCTGCGAGGAAAATGAAGATTCGTTTTGGTATTTATTACTAGTATTTTGAACACCAAACACTCCTAATATTTCCTAGCATAGTTGATGTTGTGGTTGTTCGTTATAGTTCCCCCAACTTCAGAAATTTCTTAGAATCACGTGTAACTTTTTTTTTTTTCACTTTTTCCCCTCAGGATGTCCTTCGTTGTTTGACAGCAAAAACGACAGGGATTCGTCCGTCGTCTAATAACAGGAGTCTCGAGCGTATGTACCACCATTCATTACTGCCGCTGCTTTGCTCTTTCTTGCTGGCGGTCGGTCTCCGATTCATCACCAGTTCATGGAGAAAAATTGCAGTACCTGGTGCGAGGAAGAGAGAGGGAGCGTCGAACCCCGTTTTGGTTGTGTTGTTGCTGACGAAAAAATGCCTCTCATTCCGTGTCTATCGGTGATGTAGAGCCGCTGTTCTTGCTTTAGTTTTTAACCGCCCCTCCCTTGTACAGCTAGTATTTACTTAGAGAGTGCCTCCCCACCCGCCAGCTGGTGTTTGGTTTTTGTTTTCAACTTTATATTTCTCGTTTTGTTCTGTTTTTTTGGTGATGTTCTTCGTGAGGAAGTGTGAGGCAAAAGGGCAAGTCCTGCCGTCGATTGATTCATGTGTCGGATTCGTCGGTCGATCGGTTCCTGGCCGGGAGACGCTCCCCTGTCCTTCTCTTGCGTATGGTACTGCTGTAAGTTTAGCTGTTGTTGTAACTGTCATCTTGAGCTTTGCCCCACTCTCTCGCGTGTTGTGTCACCGCAAAATGTCGGTACGGTTGACGGTCTAGACGGTCTAGGTGTGGCCCGTCAAGGTATTAATGTACCTATTTTAGTGTTCGAATTCCTTGACGGCGGTCTGTCCGCTAGGGCGGTCTACTGTAGGTTCGATCCGTCAAGGTTTCTTTCAACGCAAAATACTATTCCTAGTCTTAGTGTCCAGAATTTGTTGACGGCTGTCTGTCTCGTCCGTCAAGGGGCAAGAGAACCGTCGACCCATATAGTTGGTGCCCTGTGTATGCCATCTGTGACACCTGCGGGAAAGTTGCTGTGAACTTGCCAGCTCGTCCGCTTGAGTGCAGGTATTCATAGGTCCTTCGTATTGGTACTCGTACTGCGGACCAAGTGTTGCGATTTTCGGCTGAACGAGTATCGGTTTTGGAGTAGGTAAGTAGGCGGGAGGGGGTGGGAGTCCAGCTGACATCCCCCTTTCTCTGTAACGCCTGAGGAGTAGGTGGGAATTGTGGGGGTCGGGAGTTTGGAGGGGGTGGGGGTCCAGCTGACGCCCCCCTTTTCGGTAACGCCTGGGGATTTGTTTTTTCGCCGCCGTGATTTTTGTTTTGTGGGTATATATTCCGGGAGCAACAACGGAGAGAGAAAATGCCGTTTGCTGAATATTCTACTGCACCCACGAAATAGAAACGCATGAAAAAGCTGTACCTACCTCGTAGAAGTAGACACCTTCGTACTGGGTATCAATTTTTGCTTTGTTTTTTTTTTCAATTGATTTTGTCTGGGAGAGCGTTATATCGGCTCGATTGTAGCCCTTGCCCCCCCCCCACCGTTTTTCCTCAGTGTAGATTCGATGGATCAACGGATAGATACCCGAAGGTGGAGGATGAGGCTACGAAGACGATGCCAGGAAGTGTCGCGGGATATTTCTTTCGCGCTGTCGAGCTCTATTAGGAGGTCCCTGCGGCATTGCGGCAGCAGTGGGAGCGGTGTTGTTTACTCGTACCTGGCATGTTAATTCTCGTGTAGGGCTGCAGCTTTGTTGGGGTGGTATTGGTGTTGGTGTGTGTTTTCGATCTGCCGAGGGTGTCATTATTGCACGATTACATCCGCGGCTGGCTCCGGTAGTGCATTCATACATGCATGGTTATACAAAAAACGAAAATTCAAGCTTTTTTTCTTCTTCTCGGCCACTGCGTGCGGCACCGCCGTATTCTACCGAAATCGAGGATCATCACATTTTTGTGCGGGTTCTGTTTCTAATGATAGTACTGCGGCATTGTTGTGGCAACGCGCCCGAACGCCGAAAAGTACACTAATTATGAATGATGACACTAATTATGAATGATGACTGAGAATCAAGGCGCCTCTTTTTTCGTTTTTTATTTCTTTCGTGGTTCGCCATTCTGTTATTCCACTCCAGCCGTAATTCTTGGAGCTGGTCAGCTTCTGTCCAGGGGCTGTCATGTGGTTTTAGCAAACGAACTTCAGTGACAACAACTTCGTGTATACAACATTCCGAAACTGGTTGCATGAGGACACACCACCCACCACCTATTAATAGTTTCCTGCGAGTCCATGCGCGAATAATGACAGCTGCATCCCATATGTGTCGTTCCAGCAGGTAAGTATTTTGATCACCTCTTTCACTCTTGGCGTACAGCAATGCGTACGGTGCCTGTTGTCGGACCTTTCCTTGTCGCCAAAAACTTCCCGGGTATTGTCAACTCTGGAACCAAGAATGCGCCTGTTGTTACAAAATATTCTGCGTAATGTCTGCGCTGTTGAACGAATTGCCGGTTATTGTGTACCTTCTCTCGTAAAAAAATGTGCAGCTTGTTGTTCTTGTGCTGTCGCCGAAAATGTACCGGGTACGTGATGTCCATGCTGCCGCCAAAACAATAAAAAACTCGTCAAAAATGTGCCGGTCGTTGTCCTTGCTGTCACCCAATATGTACCGGGTGTTGTCCATGCTGTCGTCCAAAACGTGACGGTCTTAATGTTCATGGTCTCGCCGAAGAATGTGCCGGTTGAAGGCCATGATAGCGCGATGCAGTGGTGGTAGACCTGTTTGACATATGTTCTGTTTGTAACGACAAACTCCGTCAAATCGATCGTCCCTCCTGTAGTTTGCTACCCTCTCGTGCGCCTCAATTTACACTACACGAAGCATCATGAGATCCATCATGAGATCATTTCTCAAAAGCCGTGGTCCTGTCCAAAGGGTACGAGTACATTCCCTTTTGGTTTTTGTGCATTTTTTTCATTACCTGGTACTAGTACTTACTCACGGAGATATGTGCAACTACAGTAACTGCTGTTGTTCCCTACAAAGGCTTACCTGGTACCTATTAATATTATTAATAGTGGTGTCTTCTATTACATGAGGGAAAACCCCGCGTGTCCTTCATAACGCTGCAAAATCGCTACCAGGTATACTCGAAGGCGGTACGCCGTATACCGGTGGTTGTTACGTCAACTACTTGACGGCAGAAAACCAGCTGACGAACCGGCCAACAAAAAACACATCTAAGCCCGACACACCACAAAGAAGAGAGATTTCTTTTTTTGTCAAACATTGAGGGCACTTTGCTGAGAAGCTGAACTCGCCACAACAAGAGCGTGTTGACATCAAATGTGCCGTGCAGGACGCAAGATAACACACCCCCTCCGATGGACTTCATTGCTGTTGTCGGCAGACGGGGAGAGAGCGTAGACGCCGAGCGTAGCGTCTGTATTGTAAGGTTTCGACAGGATCTGTCCAAAAACTCAACGTAAACTGGCGTGTGTGCCCCCAATGCTTTCGAGAAAATCGGTTTTAAATTTATCTCGGGGAGTCTGTCATCTTGCGGGTCATACGGCATGACCCCCTCGCTATCCTACAGTAGGAGATAAATATGGTGGCCATAGGCGGCGAAACAGGAAGAGGATAAGATTGGCAAGACGTTTCTATGTAATGGAAACAACGCAATGAGCTCACAACTGTCTTGGGGGTGTCTCTCCTATTAATAGGCGCAGGAACGGAAAGGGACGCGTGGTGAAAATGTTCAAAAGTGACCCAAAGGGCAAGCAACAGAAGAGTACCCACCCTCCCGCAGTCACAAACAAACAACAAGGAAGAACCTGCCGGTACCATTCATGAGGGTACTAGGTTAAGACGGCAATCATCACACCGTGTCCTCGGCATGATAAGCATGATGACCCCCTCCTTCCCCCCGGGCCTCTACTTTGGACGTCTAAAACCAGTCATACATTAAGGAGGCGCTGCCAACTCGATGTACCCACTCTTCACAACGTGTCGACGACGTATTGCGAACGAATGATCGCCCCTCTCGACGCATACTATTATACTGTAGTATACTACGATCTAGAGGTATTCATCCTTTTAGGGCAAACTGCAGTCCCGTGTTGAGGGACAGACAACTTTGATTTCAAGTGGTTTGTCCCCAAAACGAGACTGAACATAATAGGCAGTTTGCCCTACGTGGGTCGACAGCATAGTATTTGGCCAAACCCTTTCTGACCGACGACTATTACGCCTCCTAAAATGAAGAACTATCTAATATTATTGGACTCTCCAATATTATTGGGAATCTTTTCATCATGCTTTTTTTTAACGGTGTTTGTCGTTTCTCCTGCACATTCTTGAGATGCCCAACATGATATTACGCACAGGTACTGTATTTGTGACGGGGGGAGGGGGTACTCATTTGTTGCTTGCTTTACGAAGTCATTTGACTATTGACCATGTCGGTGGGGGGGGAGGGAGGGGGGGTGTACTCGAGAGGAGAGATGTACTCGATATCGTACATGGCCCTAGTCGTATGACCACAGACCCTCGCATCCCTACAATGCCGGGACGGAGCAGTTCGGGCTTTTACCGACCAGGCAGACATTGCTTGCACCA
The DNA here is from genome assembly GCA_037834295.1 of Postelsia palmaeformis. Taxonomy (NCBI): domain Eukaryota; class Phaeophyceae; order Laminariales; family Laminariaceae; genus Postelsia; species Postelsia palmaeformis. The sequence goes on along the minus strand of JBBMHQ010085208.1, from coordinate 4,844 downwards.
AGCGCGAAGCGCCGCGAGGTGTCCGGCGAGTCGCATGAAGGGTGAGCTGCATTCTACTAAAATAGCCGCTTGTGAGGCGGACTTGCATATGGGTGACAGCTTCAGTAAGCTAGTTTAATTTCCGGTGTAGCCACCTTCCAGAGACAGCAATGGGAAGGGGGGGAGGGGGGGGCAGAATGATGTCAACCCGGCAGTATCAGTATCATTTGTTTAAAGAAAGACGGAAGGTGGACTTCGTTGTGCATTTGTTTCCCGTTTTTGTTTCTTTCTTTTGCCTTTTTTCTTCGTCCACCCGGGAATGTTGGTGCGTGACCAGAGTACTAGAGCTCATTCATCATGCTGCACGTTGTCGGATGGCAAGCGCACTGCTACTTTATGTAAATGCGATCGGCGTGGAAGTTCTTCCTGCACATTATGGAGATGCGACAATAGTGATAGTAACGACATATCGAGGGGAGTAGAATTATGTCAGCCCGACAGTTTATCATTTTAGTACGTCCATTCGACGTACGTCTATTACTTCCCTTTTTTGTTTTTTCGTCTCGATTCTCTTTCTCGTGCATCTGGGAATGTTCATGAGTGGTATTTGATGAAGCTCGTCCTAGACACAGCAGTCGTATACTCAATGAATTATCCGACGGAAAACGCATTATTTAGTTACTAATACTTCGAAGGAATATCCTTCCTTTTTGTTTTTTGTTGCTCCCCTTCTGGTCGGTGTCATTATGTTTTATTTTCGGTGATAATACCGCTGTGTATGAGTGAATGACGCGGGGATAAAGCTCATGCAGCACATACACACATTCTCGGATGGCATCATCAGCGAAAATGACAACCTCGGCTACATACACCGTAAAAAAAATGTGGCATCGTTGGCCGCAGGTTCAACTCTCACCTCGCAGGTCGGGTGCTCTGTGCGCGGAGAGATACACACTCAACCCAACGTCGAAAAGTGCAATATGTGCCCGCCGTTGCCTATCCTTCGACTATTATCACGTGTACAAGCAGTACCAGCGTAGTACCGGATAGTTGCGTAAATACCAGGTATTACAGTTGTATGGTAATCGAACTGTGCGCGAATTTTGGCGAGGGACCAAAAATGGTTTTACGGTGATGATCCTTTTACCGTGATACTGACGCTCGCCCCGGTGGTTTAGTGGTTACGCTCGAATGCTGGTATTATAGGAAAGCTGGGGATCTGAGTTACGACGGTTATGATCGATAATAATTGCTATTCATAGTAGTGCCCTCGATGAAAAGCATACGAGCGCTGTTCTCTGTTTGCTTGTCTTGTTTCTCTGTGACGTCACAGTTCATGAGCTAGTTGGTGTTGGTGAGAGTGACGAGAGAGACCAGTCGGCATCAGCATGAACGGCACCCCACCCAGCAGGCGGGTTTAGCTCAGACTGAGCGTCCGCGTGCTGGCTGTAGGTGCTACTCGTGTCTTAAAATATATGGGATAATCATCTTGGTTCGTAAAGGGCACTAAACATCTTTCTGTCGTACCAATCTGGGTGGAAATATAAGGACCTTTTAGACATTACTATCAAGATCAAGCGGCCCTTATAATTTGCGCCCAGAGTGGTATGTGGGAGAGAGAAGAAAAGACACGGGCGAAGAAACTAAATGGGGTGGGAAACACGACCACAAAGCGAAAAGTGTTCTGCTGCTGGGATACTGCTACGTGATGATGTCGCGGAAAAAATGAAATGTTTACTATTAAATAGAGTCAATTATTTGTTTTTGGATTCCGGGCGAACGAAAAAATGTGACAGAATTAAATCGTACTAAAAATAGAGATAATTTCTGATTTTCCGAATTCGGGGGGACGGACATGGTTAGAGTTGTAGGTTGACTGTCTTCATTTGGTACAATCGTCCTGTTGACCCTCGGGTAAACTAGCACCCGGGGAATCATCGACTAGAATCATAGTCATACGCCGGTCCTCAGTTAACAAGTAACCCTTTTATCACTGCACTGTACAAAAAAATCATGCATCCTCGTCTAACTCCAAGTGATTCGTCCCCAAAAGGGTAGTGCAGGCCTGAAGGCCAAAACACCCCATACTACGTGCGTATGTAGCAAGCGCGACCGAAGTGTCATATCACACGCAGCTTAAAAAAAATAGACGAGCTGCGACGAAAATTCTCGATCTCGCACCTGATATTCATCATCCCTACCAGGTATACCTGAAATTTTCGGTAGTAGTGTAAAGAAAGCCCAACATTTTCTCCAAGAAAGAAAATACTCCTAATGAACTCAGAGTCATTACGGATTAACCGCAATTGAATTCATCAGTTTCACCCACCACCCATAATACTCCTCGACTACCTACGAGTATCCGTGAATATTTTCCTGCTTCTTTCCCCACGGACCAACCCCCCCTCCAACCTCTCGTCAGAAGTACGCCATTGGGCCACGTCAGTCAGCATGGTTTAGTGTTCTGCAACGAACCGAGTTGAGATGACTCGCGGCAGCGTGGCAGCTAAAATAAAATAATGGGTAGCTTTCATCCTTGCATTTTCCGAGCTCGAAGCCCATTGGCCGACCACCCGCCCTCGGCCAATGGCGGGGGGCGGGGCACGCTGCGAGAGCTGCCCTACGGGAGAACTCCCCACTCCCGTCGCACCCGAGGACGATTTGGCCCCGTCCCCAGTTTGAAAATCCCTCCGCATCGAAGTACCTGGTATACATGTTGTGGATCTGATGTTCTGCCGTGCAAGTGTGGTGCTAACGGACCATGACTGTAACATTCAGTGAAAACCAGCCCTCTTGTAGGCCTTCCAAGTTTTTTTGCAGCAATAATACACCAGGTATCACATTGATCGGACTGCTGTCTCGTACAGCAGTGGCCTTTTTTTATTTGTTCAATTTTTCATTGAACGAGAGTACGTAGCGGGTGGAAAGAAAGCCTCCCGCGAAGCGAAGTACCGTGTACAATGTCTTGCTGTAACCGCGCCTGGCCGTGCTCCTTACCACTTCTTGTCCAGAAATGTTCGGACCGTTTGGCACTACAGTACTAGTGACATTACTCCGACGATACTTGCATTTCCGAACAGGGTGTTACACAGATAGCGTCACACCACACAACTTGTCGAGGGCAACAGTCATCGATGCCTTGACCGAAACGAGCGCACAGGACCCCCTTGTCTCCTCCGCTGCAACACGCAAGAACTGCTCGGGTACAACTACGAAGACCCAAGCGGCACTTGAATTTTTCCGAACAGAGCGGTCCCGCGGTACCGGTCCAATTCGAAAACACCCCGTACACTTGGAGCTTTGGTTCCCATCGAGGTACTCGTCCTTCGTCACGTCCAAAGTGGTATGGCACACTACTGTAACCGAAAATAACGTCACATAAAAAATAACTTCACATCACACGAAGGCGATAATACCGGCAGCCATCGATTTCGTCGATTACAAAAGGAGATAACTCTCTCCTCCCCTCCGTCGATGCACAACTCATTCCAACTTTCTTCATCACCACCACCACCACCACCACCCCCACCACCACCGCAAACATCAGCCTTGACACTGCTCTGTTGACCCCCTCGAGCACAACGAAGTTCCTGCCGTACCCACGTTTCGTGGACAAGCCACTAGAAATGAGATATTAGTCAGCCTTGACACTGCTCTGTCAATCACTTCAGAACAACAAAAAAATCTTCAGCACAACGAACGGCGTTCCCGCTGTGCCCACGCTTGGACGACAAACGACGCGAAACTACAGTCAGTCTCAATGGTTTACCCTCGAGGAACAACGAAGTTCTTTGCTGTAGCCACGCTTGGAAGACAAAACGACGCGAAAACACCAGTCGCAATCGATAATCGTACTGATCTGCTAACCCCTCGAGAACAACAGAGTTCCTGCTGTACCCACGTTTTGGGGAAATTAGTCAGCCTTGACCCTGCTCTGTTAACCATCATTTAGAACGCTAGAGGGGTTCCTGGTGTACCAACGCTTCAAAGACAAAACTAACGCGAGTTTTCAGTGGTCGGTAATGACACTGGTCTGTTTTAACCCCTCGAGATCAATACGGAGTTCCTGCCGTACCCACGTTTGGGGTACAAACTGCTTGAAACTACAATAGTAGTAGTCAGCTTTGATGCTGCTCTGCTAATCGCTTCAAAACAATTTTAAAAAAACTTGAGTGCAACGAACGGCGTTCCTGCTGTGCTCACGCCTGGACGACGAACGACGCGAAACTCGCAGTAGGCGGCATTGGCACTGCTTGGCTATACCCCTCGGAAACAACGGAGTTCTTGCTGCACCCACTCAAGACTAGCCAGCCTTGACATCGCTCTGTCACACCCTCCAGAACAACGTAGTTCCTACCGACCCTCAAATTTGGGATGAAACCACTTGCAAATGAGATTGGGAATCACATTGACAGTAATAAACAGGTCAAATGAAGAGTATCAATTTTCTCACTACCGCATCCACGAGTGGGGGAAACAATGTGGCATCATAACTTATACCAGTACTACTCTGTCCCGGAATATAATATCGTTTGGACTGAACATCAAAAAAACACAAATGGTCCAGCCATCTCGGTAGAGAGTGGTATGTGACAGTAGCAAAACGGCCATGAAGTGAGACTTGCCAAAACAGTCGTCCGCCCGGACCGCGCGCACTGCGCACCTCAAACCCCCTCGGGGAACAGAATTGCATGCCTTCCAACAACCATTCCCCAGTTCTGGGTCTCAACTAAGGGCTCACAGCCAGGACGCACAACTTCAATACATCGTCAACCTGCAGCGCCTAGAAAAACCGTAGATGCCTTTGTCCTCAGACCCCCCCCCCTCACCCCTCGTACGACTACAGCCATTCGCGGCATGATTAC